>WSTJ01000192.1:0-34893 GCA_019623705.1 Ceratobasidium sp. 428
GCGATTTGTAATGTACCGGATACCCCACTTTTCCGACACATCTATTAGTCCAAATCCAGAACCGGCTTCATCCGAGGCTTCAGCACCTCGGATTTGCACCGAGGTTTGACTCTGCCCTTCGCAGAGGCATTAGGTACGTACAACGACCGTCCGACCCGGAGCTGATAACAGTGATATGTGGGCACTACTATATGCAATAATGGCCTAGGCTCACTAGCTATGAGCAACGATACAACACGGCAACATGTGTATGGTGAGTTCAGCTGCTGTTATCACGTCCTAAACCTAAGCTTCTACCAACATGCCGTCCCATTATCTATTGCTAACTCGACTATCTGCCTCACCGAAAATAGTATGGATGTCGCTGTAGAAACCGCTCGAATGTCATCGAATATACGAGAACAAGTGAGTTAGTAATCGAGTCAAGTGTATGCGCAGCACTCATGCAAATGACTCGGAGCGCATAACTGTAGGGTATAAATACGGGCTCTGCGAGCCCTCTCCTACTCATCCTCACACGCATACTCACATTCCTTTTGTATTCGTTCTATCGTTCAATATATACATTTTGATTTCTATAGTCGCATAATGTATATACTGCTTCTAATATATCTACACTCTGTCGCACTCATGACCCGAAGGCCATTTCAAGCGACGTGAGTTAAGTTTTATATATAACGCGACTCTCTATGAGGCTTATAAGTACATACAGTACATCCAGCTCAAAAGTGTCAGCCAATCCATCTATGGAGCTCACAAGCTTCATGAGCCCTCCGTCCCGAGACCGTCGCGCACTTCATCCTACGATGCCCCAAGTACGCGCACCTTAGGCAAGCTATTCTCGCCTCGAAAGGCAGGGATTATCTGAGTCTCTCTTTCCTTTTTTTCAATACGGCCGCTTTTCCTACTCTTTTTCATTTCATTCGTAGCACAGGTCGTTTCCGTGACCACCTTAGATAGAGTTTAGATACTTAGTATAGCACGCATATTAGATTACTCGAGAGTTGAGCTAAGTTTTGCCATTTGTCAGTCTCCGCCTCGCGCGCTTTCCTTTCTTCTTTTTCTCTCTTCCGTGCAGCACCTGTTTGTCTCTGCTCATGATGTCGACCGTCGATACATAAGGCTACGCCTTCATTCGACAATAAATTATCATTAAAAAAAAAATGAGCCCTCCGGTTGTCCTCATAAGCCTCATGGGCTCCCTATTTATTCTCATGAGAGCCAAAAGCCGCCGGTCGGGCGCCAGCGAGAGTTGTGAGCAAAAGTCAGGCGCTCGACGGCGCTCCAATGCAAGACAGAGCACCCACCATAGGTACGGTTCTCAATGAGCAGAAGCCGTTTTGCAGACGTACGCATGCGCGTACTACTCGCCGAAACGTTGACCAAGCGAGACCTATGACTCACTCGAACATTTTTTGTATGTACGGTAAAGTGTAGCATTTGTCTCACTGTCTTTGTATCGAATTCAATAGCTCCGCGTCCACTGCATGTCTGCTAAGTCAGTATAGAAATCAAGATGTATGCAAGATGTATAAAAGAGTGCCACAAAATAACATATGAATACGAGAGAATAGTATGGAGAGATAGGGTAGGAGAGGGCTCGTCGAGCCCTTACTTGTACCCTGAAAATATCTCCGAATCATATACAGTAAGTGCTGCGCATACACTCGATCCGACTATTTGACTCACTGTTTCTCGCATATTCCTCTACATTCAAGCGGTTTCTACAGCCAGAGCTTTGAGTGTCCGAAGGTGTCGGAATAACCCTCAACAAGGCTGGTGGCTATTTTCCCGCACTCACAGCAGCCAATCTATTTTACTGAAAATAAGCACGGGGGGGTGACCTTAGTATTTGGGTTTTGCTTCCTATATACGCTGTGAATCTGCTCCCAAGAGTATGCAGCTTCATCATAGAGTAGAATGAGACCTACGAAAGTTACTAGCTTCAGATTGCCTAAGTAGTTGTAAGATATAGGGTGAAGGGGGTAAAATATTGGGTAGTTTCGCGTAACGGACTTGGTCACATCCTCTAGTCATATTTTCGGGCATACAAGATGTCCGATGAAAACCCAGACAAAACTGAGCCCTCGGGGCATGCTCAGACAGTGTTGTTATCGCTGACTGAATATGGGTTTCTGGGGTGGTCAAGACGTGCGTGGGAGATTCAAGATCGTCGACAATAAATAACCAGGGTAAACAACTTGGAAAAGCTGTAGACGTCCACATCGTTTTCATGATCTCCATAGATAGCTTTTTGTTTTGTATATTCCCTGTTTTCTATTTATCTCTCTCTCATATCTCCGTTTCTCAGTCTAGTAGAAGTCACGTAGCATAGTTACACCTTTCTTTTAGTAGCGCTCTGCGCGTCCTTAGTCTATATCGTAGTCCCCAGCAAAGTGGCGGTCCGCCCCCATTGTACTGGCCTTGGTTCCTTTTGTCTTTTTCTCGTTCCGCTTTTTTCATGTAGTGTCGCGCCATAGGGCCTAGCCCCAAAACGACGATAAACACATGATCTTTAAAAAAAAAAAACCCCCAGCTTGATGCTGCGGTCGCAATCATCGCTACGTTGGACGCTGTTTATGATGTTGTGCAGGAGCTATCGAAGCTGCTATCAATTGGACAGGTAAGTACATGGATTTATATACATGAGTCTCGGAACATATATGGAACAAGAACCACGATCTTCCTGCTAGGAAGGGATAGTACAGCTCATGATGTGAGAACAAACAAGAAACGTGCGATGCAGCAAGTATCAAACGTAAACCACGAGCGAGTGCAATAGTTTCCATAGTCACTTCTTAGCTATTCGGTAGACCCGAACACTCTCTTCGACGTCGTACGACCAGAACCTGTGGGCTTGCACGGCGGGCAAATACTCCCAATCGCGGCGCATTTGAACCCAAATCTTTTCGCGTAGAATTTCGGAGTAGCGTGCCCTGTATTGCGCCGGCCTGGTGTCGATGTGCTGCCGAATCCGCTGGAGGAAGTCCTGGTCGTACCCTTCGTACGCGCGCGCTTTTGAAGCCCAGTTCACTGGAAACAACTTGTCGAGGACCTTGTTGAAGTTTGCTTTGACGGTCCCCAATCGAGTGAAAGGCTCCGCTACGTCTTTCCAGTGCGCTCTTCTGAAGGGCCGCTTGCGAATTTCGGCCGCCAACGACGTCTTCGCCAGATGTTGAGCGGGAAACTCGTTCCACAATGCCCGCGGCAGGCTGCGGTTCAGGAGCCGGTCTAAGAAATCCTCAGACTCTTCGTTCCACAAGGCGTCGCTCGGGCGATGGGGCTGTGCCGGACCGGGAGTGGGCGGTGGGGTGAGGACGGGGTCCGGGACTGGGATGACCCGGAGGGCCTTGCTGCCTTTGATCCTGTTCCTGCCGGGATAATTGACATTGACCTGGTTGAGTATCGAGAAGGACGCCGCGTCCAGCTCGTACGATACCTTCAGCCCGGTGTCGTCTAGACAACGAGAAGGCATGCTAGGTACGCCGTAGTTTTTCGCGTGGTTGACGAGGTATAAGTCCTGGGCCATCTGGCGAGTAGAGCTCATCTCGTCGGGGCGCTTAACCAGGCCTTTGAGCCAGTAGGTCACTATGCAAGCTAGCAGTGCGACCTCCGGAGACTGTCTCAACCTCTTGTTCAAGTCGCGCTGCCTGTATAAGATCCCAGCCCACCCCTTGCTCAGCAGGATCTTGTGGCTGGCCACAGTTTCCGTCGGTAGGCAAACCTAGAGGACGCGCCGCCTTTGTGAGTACGCCATTTGAGCAAAACAGAAATGGAGGCACTCACAAGTGCCCCAGAGTCAAAGAGGCGATCGACCATATCCCTGGGGTTCGCCAGCATCGCCCGATTCGCCGCCCAGGGGCCTAGGCGCCACTCCAATCGAACGCCGTACGATCCAGCCTCCTCCATGGCCTCCTGGAATGCCACTATCTCGGACTCGAACTTCGCACGATCGTGCAGCCCTAACGCCTGGTTCGTCGTGAAGTTCGCCCCCGTTGACTTGTCCCTATGCCTATACGTTAGGACCATGTCCTTATGGTACGCCTGCACCTTCATTACCCCTGCCCCCTTCCGGACTTTGCTGGACGGATCCGCTCGAAGCCCGCTAACCACAAACGAGTGGCAGTATTGGTCTCGCTGGGGCTGGTTATAGGCGGGGCGTAGGAGCTCTCGGAGGGGGTCATACCGGAAGAGCAGAGTGCTCCTGTGGATCTCTTCCGGCGCGAAACGGTTGTCCACGTTGATCGCCAGACCGACGTCCACCACGATGTTATGAGGGTTCTGCTGGCACCAGTCGACAAACCTGTTCGTCTGGAACGCGTAATTGAGCGGGTTCTCCGCTTCCCGCCCGTGGATCGTCTGAGTAGCGAGCTTGAGGTTGATGCCGCAGAGATGGAAGAAATAACCCCGGTACCGTTGGTACCTGGGGGTGCCGTCGATTATACGACGAACGAGCTCGAACGTCCTGTTCAGAACCACCGGCTCGATACGGTGTCCGACGAACGATCGCTGCCCGCCTCTTTGATGACACAGGCGTTTCGCCGCCTCGTAGCTCGGGGGCATTGCTTCGATCGTCTTCTGCGCCGCGTGCAGGTACTCGTCCGGGAGCGAATGTTTCGCAAAGCGCATAGCGGCCAGGACCACGTGGTACCAGTCCGTCATCTCCACCTCGGTCGGTATATTCCGCCACATCCGATCGTTCACCATCTCTTTGCATCCCGGGAAGAACACGTTAAAACGGAACTGGTTGTTGGGGCCAAACGCGGCGAGGCAGAAGTTAGGGCCTGCAAGAAACGGACGCGACCCGCTCAGCTGAAACGGTCCGTCCATGTGTCTTTTGTACTTACATGTGTGCATCTCCACTGCTTTCCCTTTTATGTTGACCTTCAGATTATTTCGGTTGAGCAGGGACAACGCTCTGCTGGGGTAGGGGTAGTAGCACCCGGCCTCGAGGAACGTCGGGGCTTCCTGTGTCGTGAGCGACAGCGAGTCGACGTCGGTGGACGCGATCATCCATTCCTTTTGGAGGGGAACCGTCTCCTTGAGCCAGTCGAGAGTGATTCGCCTGCCTTCGTGTTTGCCGGTGATGAGAAACTTTTGAGCATCTGGAGATTGGGGGCCGCCCAACGACCACACTGTGTCTCTGTAATCATCCAGAGACAGCGCTTCGGGTGTGTGCAGCGCTTCGTCCGGCATGCTGGGGGGCCAAGAAGGGTAGGGGCCGAGAAGCACCGCCTTTTCGAACTCTTCGACAGATCTCCCGGACGTCTCCATCAGCATGTCTGGCTCGACCGTACTCCTAGCTTGGGCCAGTTCCGCAAAGAATGGGGCGGTGGGTCCCGCTACGACTAAGGCGGCGGCGTAAGACCGTCTGCGAGGGAAAGCCTCGAACGGGGAAGGCTGGCGGTTGGTGGCCAAGGAGAACCGCCGCTGAGCGACGTCTGGCTCGCACTCTTCCAGGAGTAGTCTCCCTTCCTGGTCGGTGATGCCCCGCCAAGGAAACGACGAGTCGATCTCTCCCGGGCGAAGGGCGACGTCGTAGTAGAAGCACAGCTCCTGGCGGAAAACGTTGACGTCGACGGACTCGGGGCTCTGCGAGATCAAACCTGCGCAGAGGTGCGCCACCATCACCAGCAGGATAGCCTCCTCGGTGCAAGGGTCCGGCAGGAGGAGCGTTCGGGCGGTGCGCGCGACCTCGGAAGTCCTTTCGGCCGGGAACATTCCGGGGAGGACGAGGCTCAGGGCGGATATGAGCGATTCCATGGGTCCCGTGAAGGCCTTCAAATCGAACCCCTCCAGAGGTGGAAAAAGCATATCGATCCTATGCACCCGCCCTCGCGTCGCATTGAACGTCGCCAGCACCCAAGAGCGCTCCCGAGGCGTGGTGACTCCCTTCAGCTGACAAAGAACAAACACCTGGGCCTCCCGACCCATCGCCGGCCAGATGTTATGTCGCTCCCACAACCCTGGGAGCGCGTCGACATCGACGTCGAACGGGTCCTCCTCGTACTTGCTTATGATATCCTCCGCTAGCACCGGATCAATGTAGAACGTGTTACGCCCCGGCTCTGCCAGGAGAGAGCTCAACCACAAGTGGGAGGTGATGAAGCTGATGCACTGCGGGCTCGGGTTTGACTCCCTCAACTGGTTCCAGAACGCCAGACGGGCTGTTGGACTGTGTGCCCGAGCCTCGTGAAGTTCGGCGAGCGACGTCTCGATGTACATCCTGCAAGAGGAGGATGTCAGTGGGAGGGTCCCGGAGCTCGGGGTGCTCATTTACCGTTGGGTGGCGAAGTCTGATGCGCTTTCTTGACTGTCTCTGCAGTGGTACACGGCGATCAGTAGGTTCCTCCCCATCTCACATGTGGTGCTATGCGCACTCATCCCACCACTTACATGGACTCTACGGAGGCGGCACGTTGAAAGTCAGCCGGAGCCTCTTCTTGATACTCGCTGCTTAATGAATTTTTGAGACGGGCGAAAGGAGCGCTGTCAGTGTCCGTATTTTCTATCAGCGCGAGTGCAACAGTAAGGGGACCCACGTTCCGTTCCTCGAGACCTTGACGTACGCGAATCGACCCTCAAATTGACGCAGGTGGAATACTTGCTGTGGCACGTCCTCAGGCTCGCCCATCGGCTCGTCTTCTTCGTCCGCACTCTTTTGATAGTTGTCCACGTCCGACATTTCGTCCTCCTGGATGTCGCCGATCTCATCGAGGTCACTGAAATAGGCGTTAGACATAGTCTCTGGAAGCTGCGTAACGTGGAGAGCTCACCCGTGTAGAAAAACACAAGAAGGGACGGCACGTCCTCTCTCCAAAAGGCAATGTGGCGTGACCTCGCCGGTTGTGAACTGCTCCAGCAGTGCGCGAGTCCGGTCTTCCACCATCCACACGGGCCATACAGGCTCGACCGGGTAAGTGCCTGGGCGGTCGGGGCCCCAAGGAAACTCGTGGACCACGCTCGAAATGAGTTGACAGAACCACCAGTTCCTTTCCCGCTGTGGCGCGTCGAGTATATTTTGCGGCCAAGTCTTTAATCTCCCTGTGAGGCTAACTGTGTAGTGGGGTCCGAGCGCTTGCTGGATAGCAGTGCGGCTACCCTGGAGCCATGGTTGGATATCCTGCCTCGTCAGCAGCGTACCTTGCGAGTCGAACATGGTAAGCTCCACCGACAACTCGGACCCCTGACACCCTACTGACTTGCCCCAGATCAAAACCGACGTTCCGTTCTCGTCTGGCCACAAGCCAACGAAATGGGTTGGCGGACGCTGGCCATAACGAAAATGAGAGTGGGGGGAGTGGGGGGGTGGAATAGAAAAGACCAAAAGTATTCTCTCTGGGTCCAGCGACCGGTAGACGAAGTGGAAAAGAGAGGCGTAGAACACCCATTCGTATAACTCGTGGCACGGCTGCGCGAACACTTCCCCCAAATGCGTATCGTCTCGCCTGAGGAACATAGATTTATGCTCGCCATAAGCCACGACTTGGCTGCAGTTTATGTGGAAAGCTTCAGGCCTGGTTGACCACCGTGAGCAACAGGGATAGCATTCGACGTAATGAGTAGGTGGTACTTGCCTTCTGTCACCGTGCGCCTCCTCCAAGTCGGGGCTGACCGGCTCCGGGAGCTTAAATCCACGAGGGGTGTGCGGCGGAGAGAAAGAGTCCCGTTCATGCCGATGACCGAATGCGAAGGGACCGGGCTGATGGTCAGAAGCTCTATGCCAGGAGCTCCTATGTTCGCTGGAGTCGCTCTGATCCTGTGGAGATTGAAAACCTTGGCCCTCTTTCCGCTCTTTTTTCTGAGCTTGCAGACTGGGACAAGAGTTTAGGAGCGACAGTTCACGGTGAGAATTAGACCTGACTTTTAGAGGCAGGAAGGAACGGCGAAGAACTCACTGGCGATAAAGAGGCGAGCTCTTTGGGACCCGTGCTTTTCCAAGGCTAGGGGCTGGGCTGGGTGTTGCTGGTGACGTTGTCCCGCTTCTCTGAGCTTGCAGACTGGGACAGGAGTCCAGGAGCGACAGTTCACGGTGAGAGTTAGACCTAATTTTTAGAGGCAGGAAGGAACGGTGATGAGCTTACTAGCGATAAACAGGTGAGTTCTTTGGAACCCGTGCTTGGCGAATAGGTCTAGAGCTGGAGGCTGAGCCGGGCGCTCCAGGTACCATCTGAGCCTCAACATCTCCAGATGGTGTCACCACGGGCAGAGGAGTGTGTGGCGGCTCGGCGTGGATCACGTTTGGGTTCCTTGGGTCACCCTCAGGCTCAGGCTCCAGATCTGCGATGCCGACCACGCTGGTCGACGGACGCGGTCGCTTCGATGACTTATTGGAAACCGAAGTGGTTCGAGGTCGCTTTCCCGTCCTACTATACTTTAGATGGTAGTGAGAACGGCGAAGGATGCGCTTACGAAGATGATGTTTCGGACAACGAGCTGAGGGCTGGACGAAACAGAGGCGAAGAGGGCAATGGACCAGCGTGAGATCCTGAATCCTCCTCTCCACCGGAGCTATTGACTGGCGCGGCGCGGTGTGTGGACGATGGAGTTCTGGCGACGGTGGAAAGAATACGATGCGGTAGCGAGTTGGAGTGAGATGTGTCGATGCTTGGTGGGGAGGGCCAAGTGCTGGGGTAACGAGTCAGTGGCGGTGAAGGCGGTGAATGTGTTTGGGTACGCACATGTTCCCGGGTAGCCCGACTCCGGTATGAGACTCAGCGTCAGCAGACACTGTCGACAGGGTGTCCAGTGAGGACCATGTGCTGAAAAAAGCAGAGAATATGTGTAAAAAAGGCCAGCTGGCTCAGAAACAGACTCACATGTCTTGAGTGGATGGATCACGGGTCGAGGAGAGACCGTGTGATGTCTGCATTCCTGTGTGAGAGAGTGAGAAGTCGGGTTTAGCGGTGACCCACAGAGATTCGGCCTTTGTTTATATGTACCGCAGCCATTTCTCCGGTGGCGGAGTGGGTTTTATTAGTCAAATATTTTCATCTGCCCACTTTGGTTTTGGAGCAAGACTCGGCCCGGAGCTATACCACTAAGGGAGAGCACTTGACTTTTCCCAGCCAGACTGACGTGCGCTCCACATGTGCAGTTTCGTCGGCACGGTGACCGAAATGCGCATTATATGAGCACTGGGTGGAATAAGGCAATCGCCCGAATCCCCCAACATCCTTTCACTGAACTGACTGATTTTCCCCTTCGTCATGCCCCCCCAGACCTCAAGAGCTACCGGGGAGGAACGAATCGCTCATGTCCAACAGACTCACCTGCTGGGAACATTCAGGATTCGGCTAGCCCAGACAGAGAACCACCCTGACCAACGAGCGCTGGACACGGACTGGGTAACTCAACTGAAGGAGAAGATCGGTAGCCCGGACGTGTTGAATCGTGGGCTTCATCCGATAGGCGTCATCCTCAAGGACGATCAGCAGTCGGAGCAGCTTCGGCAGCTTGTGCAGAAAAGCAAGGGCGCGATTCCGGATCTGCCCAACGAGATCGGGGTACTTGTGTTCGCGGGTCAGCACCGGCTCGCTATGCTTCAGGACCTGGAGCTGGAGGGACCTGACGATCGTTGGTGGCATGGAAAGGTCTATCTGAACAGTGAGGAGATTTCTACCGTTTGATACTCTGCGCCTGTACTAATCTTCTGTTAGGTCTGGAGAGGAAACATCCGGCCGAGTTCTTGACCATGATGCACGAGTCAAATGCGCCGCGTGTGCTGAAGCCTAACCAGGATGCCGACATGTTCCGCGCAACAGCCAAATTGGGGACCTGGTTCCACTCGGGAATTATAGACAGGGAAACATACCTGCAGAACCGGCAAGCTCTTTGGGCTTGTCTGACGATTACGGCTAAACGAAGTTTGGCTAACCTCTCCCGAAACCAGGAGGTGATGGAGGCCGTCTCGCAGGCGCTGAGTCGACCGCATATAGCCAAGGTTTTTAACGCCGGTTCTTGGGTGAAGATCACGAAAGGGAGGCTACACGGGGTGCGTGGGATGGCTACTTACCCGTGGTTGATTTTGACACACCAACAGGTGGTGGCCGGCCTTGTGAAGGAGATGGTCTGCCAGGTAGACCTCTTGACCGAAGGACTGACGGAAGTCCCGACAACGGTCACCGACATCAGGGCTGCTAGCTGTACCATCGAGAAGTTGGAGAAAGAGGCTAAGTCAAGAGATCCCGAGCATCACTCCTGGGCGTGTCTGGAGGGAGGACTGAAGGGAGCGCTCCAGCGGGTAAAGCAACGCCCGCACAAGTTCGTCACTAGCCTGAATCCGACGGGGACTGACCCGTGGAGTGTGCCGGACCTGGTACGTAACGTAGTAGTATAGCTATATTAGACTCACATATTATATAGGTACTGATTCCGAGCAGCCTAGGGGCAACGCGGGTGGAGGAGGAGGTCAACATAATGCACAAGGTGGTCCAGCATGTGAGTCTGGGTTCACAACTCGCTTAGTCCTAATCTCACGCCTCACTCGGCTAAAGCTTCTTCGAATGTGTGCAAAAGAGGAGCATTATAACTCCTATGGCAGCAGTAACCCCGACCCCATCGAGACCCCGACAGATCACCCCGCCGGCATGATTGCAGCAGTGATTACTGACCGTCGAGAGAAGCAGGGCTCACGAGGCTACGAACATAAGGTGGGCTTAGACTCTGTCCGATCTCAGTGGTGGGCTTTAAATATAACTCAACAGATTCTAAACACGGTGTGGAAGTCTAGGGCTAGGCTACTGAGCGAGCTGGAGAAGTATGCGGTGCCTAAGGTTGAGCAGGCGACGAAGGAGCACTATGAGCGGCTGATAGAACAAAGCGAGAGCTGGTGGCAGGTGCTCAAACTGTTCAAAGTGACGCGCTTCCGGACTGGGCTGTGTCTGACTGTCCCGTCAAACTTTGGGTCTTCTGTAGACCGAGGCGAAGAAGCCGCAGAGGAACCGCAGTCTAGGGCTTCCGAGGCGGTAAGCCACTTGGCTAATTTCTAAATCACACAGCTGACCACTCATCGTGTTCCTGGAACGTAGAGCCGGCGGTCTAGTACCGAAGATGTACTCGGTGCAGGAGCCAAGCGGTCTCGCGAGGAGCAACCTGCTCGCTCGGCATCCATGAAGCGGCCTAGGCAGAGTGATGGCGACGGCACCATGCAGGACGCACAAATTCACCATGTCGACCAAGGTCCTACAGTCTCTAGACAGAGCTCAGCCGAAGGTGAGGGACGGGGAAACGTCCCTTCTTCTGGTGGACAGGATGTCAGAGGCGGGGGGGAAGTTCGGATTGAAGAGGATCTGCTCGACAAGGAGTACGAGCCAAGGACGGACTCAGAGGGGGAAGAAGCGAGTCGCGGCCACAAGGAATGCACGTCTGGTAGGTACACTAGTTATCTGTGAGACTCAGGCTTACCCGTCCGGACGTTTGCTCTGTTAGAGCGGGTGGGAGGAGATCGGCTTCTCACAGGGGTTTTGGCGGACATCGAGAAGGCAGTTGGAGATATGACTCGCAGAGAGAGTCGGGCTTTGACCTCGGTGCTCCTCCAGGTGCTGGCAGCGAAAGAGACAGGTAAGATGGCGGAGATGACAGAGGCTCTCGAGAGTAAAGCGATGGTGAGTTGTTCCCCTTGCTTTGGACCTCCCTCTCACGCTATGACATAGCGGATGGCAAAGAAGCTCAGCAGATCAGTAAGTCATTGATATGCCTCTTTTCAAACACGGGAGCTTACTCATACGCAGGATCAAGCACAGTATGAGGCAGGAGCGGATGAGATCTAACAATAGAGGGGGAAGGCTGAGAGTTCGGACGTGTGGACAGCTCCATAACTGGCGGGACACGTACGGCCGAGGCTGATTGAGTACGATAGTTACGGACTCCTGTGTCTCTTGTGTTTTCTCCTTTCTTCTCTTCCTTTCTATGCCTCAAAGTGTCGTTACATATGGCCCGGCCTTCATACGACTATAAATACACGATCATGAAAAAAAAAGAGTACGATAGTTTGCTTGGTCGGTCGTGGCGCTGTGATATACATGTTATCGCTGATCAGTGAGAAAGAAACTGTACGTTCCCTACATAGGCGACGTCACGTTCCTCGTCTGGTGACTCGTGCCGAGCTACTGAACATAGCACAGCGTGAACATGGTGTTACGAGCCAGTTGAACCCTCAAGGTGTCATTTTCAAACCCAAAAAACCCGTACCCACCCATTTCTCTTACTTGATTGATCATGAGAGACTAAATTGTCAGGCTCGTTAAATCACCCGTGTTGCTTGGAGCAATACCAGCCAGGGGCTCAGATCTCCCGTACAATCCAGCAAGGCAGTAGTGACCTGCGGCCTCCCCCGGACGTTTAAGCAGTATTAGCTAGCCCAAACTTTTGGTGGCACACCCACCCTCACGAGTCGCTGAAGCGCAGCATCTTACGGTTCTGCACTTCTCTGATACCAATTTTACCAACAAGGTACAGATAACTACCGCGCCCCTACCGCTCTTAGCTCCTCGGCAAAGTCTACCAACAATTGTCCAATTGTTCGCGCACCTGCCCAGATACAGTCTACTCACATGAGGAGGTTGATGGAGTATTGCAAGACCAAAAAAACCGCCCGCCTGGGCCTCTTTTCAGAAAACACCCATGCTCTTAAAGGACAACTATCACGAACTTGAACATCGCGACTTCGAGTACCGTTTGACTATCACTGTAGAAACCGCTCGAATGTCATCGAATGGACAGGAATCGTGAGTCAGTAATCGAGTCAAGTGTATGCGCAGCACTCACGCATATGACTCGGAGCGTATAATCGTAGGGTATAAATACGGGCTCTGCGAGCCCTCTCCTGCCCATCCTCACACTCATATTCACACTCGTTTCATTTGTTCTATCGTTCATAATATATATACATTTGATTTCTATAACCACCCTCACTATGCTTCTCGAGGCGAGGCCACGAGCAAGAGAGCAATGCTTGAATCTGGAGTCTGAGCTTGCGGGCACACTTTGCTCCAACCCCGTTTCTTAGGGAACTGCAAGTGGTCAACAGCACATCCATACGCAGGAACATGCAACTCACGATTGCTGGCACCAAAGAAGTCGGGACATGAGCACCGGAACTGATAGTGACAGCAATTTGAAGTGAGACGAGGCAACAGAGGATTGAGTGTTGATGTTTCCCGCCTGGTGCTCGGGGCATTAAGAAGCATTTGTAACGTAGAGGTGAAAAGACAGAGCACTACACTTGAAATCTCGTCCCAAAGCTACTACAAACCTATGATCCTATTCCTGTGAAATCTCTTGATAGAAAAATGTTCAGAAGACTGAACGAGACGCTTACCCTAGGCAGCTGAGGAGGCACCGACTGAGACACCCAGTCCGCAAACACTACTTGGGCAGACCCAAGTAAGCTCTCGTCCAACATCGCAGGTCGTCCGTAAATCCATGCTAATTTACCCCCTAACGGCGAGGCACGTCCTCCAGTGACGCCTCCACACAGTCAGGCTATTGTACACTACTGAAGCACGACTGTAGTTCTATTCTATCTTGTGTCTTTCTTCCCATTTACCCGTGCTCGTTCTTCTTGTCCGTTTACATGACATGTACGCGAATGTCTTCGCGTACTTTTTACTACTACCGT
The DNA here is from genome assembly GCA_019623705.1 of Ceratobasidium sp. 428. Classification (NCBI taxonomy): domain Eukaryota; kingdom Fungi; phylum Basidiomycota; class Agaricomycetes; order Cantharellales; family Ceratobasidiaceae; genus Ceratobasidium; species Ceratobasidium sp. 428. The sequence goes on from WSTJ01000192.1 coordinate 13,622, forward strand.
AAGCGCCCGGGAAGTGGGACGTTTGCGTTTTACGCCCGAGTTTTCATGGTATATTGTACAACAATGTTACTAGGATAATTTGACCTGTAGAACGCGATGTGCTACATAATTCGAGGCAATGACGTATAGAAATAAGGGGTTGAAACAGCATGAAATACAGCTAATCATCCCCCTCATTCGTATCCGACTCTCCCTCTGAGATTTCTATATTAAATGTTTTAGCAAAGCGTCAAGTAGCGTCAAAATCATACTATTCTCACCTTTTAAGTCAATTGCGCCCTTGCCGCCTCTGCCTCGCCCTCGTCCTCGTCCTCCACCTCGTCCTCCACCTCGTCCTCCACCTCGTCCTCGCCCCTGCGCTCTTGTCTGAGCCCGACCACGTCCCTTCGCGCTTGCACGTCCTCCGAGGTTCGACAAAATCTCAGCGCGGGCCTCCTCTTCTTGGAGTATTGTCACGATTTCACCTTGCTCGTAAACTTGGGCTCGACCAACTCGGCCGGCTCTTGGTTTTTTCGCCTGCTTTTGACTCTCAGCTTCGTGTATCTGTGCTAATTCACCTTCTAAGATGACCACTGTGGAAGGCAACTGTCCCGAAATTTGGTAAATGACCGCATTTACCCTGATCTACTCCAAAATCGGACGTTCCAGAACATCAAATGTGGAGCATCACGCCACGGCCTCAGCTTTTTGGCTTGGTTTGGTCCGTAGAGTTTTGCAATGATACCATACATAAGTTGGCCCCACCACTTGCTACACCAAAATCAGAATGAAACTAAAGCAAATGAATGGAACTGAAGGCCCCAAATTCGGACATTTTTTGAGTTAGCATATGTTGGACTGTTCAATACTAATTTGCACCCCAACTTTTGGTATGTTCGCTTGCTCTAGTGGACACCTCGAGCCTCGGATCCTTCGTACAGCTTCAAGGCATTGAGTAGACCGTCTTGAAGCTCTTTGAGTGCTGCTGATGGATCTACTTGAACAAGCTGGTAGAGGTCATCGACGACATGTCTATGGCCTTGGTGGTGTAGTAAGGAAGGCCCTAAATTGGATGTGTTCAACCGCGACTGATGTTTTTGTCGGATATTCTCCAGATAATCTGTCATCACAGTTGGCCTATAGGCATTGGAAAGGGGAGATTCCAGTCTCTTCAAAAGCTGAGAGAATATGCTCCTGTGTGTTGCGGTGTATGACTAAGCACATGATTGACTCATATGTCTGACTCGGAAATGTAAGACACGTATTTGTATCGTGTCAGATTGCTTATTCTGTATATGTATACGTGTTACTACACGTAGTATATGTTCTCGTATGTTCCGTACTTTTGTGTATATAAATAGCTCTGTAGGAGCGACTAATATTCAGGTTATCACACCTCACTTACGAGTTTAACAGCTCGAGCTAAGAAGCTAAGTACTACTAGAGCACTCGTTGTATTGACACGGGTATTCTATAATGAGAAAAATCAGATCCGAGTCATATATATGCTATAGTCATACTGTATGCGCGAGTCGGCTACAGTGAGTACACTTGACTCGGTTGTTACTGACTCAAATATCAACTCATTATTACAAGGTCTGCGAGATCGGAGCTTAAACGTGGAAAAAAGCGAATTGTGCACAAAACGGTCTATATTGCGTACCGATTTTGAGGATCATCACGGCGACTGGATAGACCGTTATTGTGAGGATTCAGTTTGTCAGCTGACCGGCGCGTAAATCGACCTAATCTCTGACGCGTATCCTATGGTTTGTCAGTATTTTTTACCAGATCTTAACACACGTTTCGTACTGATTTTCTGGGTACTGACTTCACACAGAGCTAATATGCTAGGTTAACGAGGCTGCGCTCAGGACCGTAGTGCAGCACATACTGGGTATCAAAAGTTTATTGTCAAATTTAGGCGAGGAGTATTAAAATCAAAGCCAAACAAACTGGATACCGCACTAAACAAAGAGCGAAGATGGGAAAAAGAGGTACAAAGCCAAAAATGTCTACAGTGAAACTTGATTGGAAACTCAAGCCCATGAGCCTGATGCTATACTATACGACTAAGAGTCGACTCAGGGCTATTGCGGGGGATTCAGTGCTAAAGAGAAGCATCATGATTAAGTCGAGGAAAGGAGTGTGTCAGGAGATCTCTTTCTTGGGTGTAAAGATGTCTTACCCAAGCCTCGCATACTCGGGGCGGCATTAAAAATGTAGCGTGTAATAGGGCTCGAGGTCATACAGGATACTTTTGAAAGAAAGGAGCGTTCTCCGTACAGGATCGGATACCTTAATTCCACGGCCTTTGAAAGCATGGTTGACTACCTTCTGGGGGGAATCTGTTAAATATTGACACACCCCGTCTAGGCTCTTAGCTTCTTAGGTAATTGCAGTGGAAGGACTGGGCGGAGGTGAGCTCAAGAGACTTGACTCATGTCCTAGGTACAAACTATAGTCGTTATGCATAAACATGCGTGGATTTATCTCACGGATATGGGACCTAAGGTGAAATATACGTACATAAGATCCGAAATCATGCGAGCTGCAACAGATTCATCTAGAATAGAGTGGAACTGGTTAGCAGTGCGTTGGGGCATGTTTGTCCAGGAATAGAGGATTTGCGATGGCGGTTCTTTTTCTAAATATGTATTGCTCCTCTGGAATGACGTTTACAGTGGAGCAACACACATTTAGTCACAGAACTGGAATCGCAAACTCTCTATCATACCCCACATACACACACATCCGCCGAAGTATTCTGGCCTCCGGGACAGGGGCTTTCTTTCATCTTCTTTCTCTTCCCTACTACATATGACAAGGCCCCTTTTCCTACTATACTAATTCTGTAACATTAGTCGTTTCAAAATGAAGGTCATCAAACAGTTACTGAAGATACTTTGAAAGGAGCGCCCTTTTTTTTTATCGTCAATTTATTGTCAGATTAAGGCATGGCCTTATGTACCGACACCAAAAACAAGCGGAGCCACTAAACTACGTGAGAGAGAGGGAAAGGGAGCGCCCTTTTATCTAGTGTACTGAGCGGGGTTTTGCCTCTGGTTCTCCTGTAGCCTTGCACTCCCTCATCTCCTCCCCCGGACTTGTGCCGTTAGGTACCTCACACCAACACGTAGAACTCAGAAAAAATCCCACAGTGAACCCTCAATTCAATGAATTGGAAAAATCCGTGTTGATTGTCGCGTCATGTACACTGGCTCGCAAAAGTCTTGCCTCACCCTGATAGGTGCTTACAGAACTGAAGATCCTCAATTTCTCATAGAAATGCGCTTCCAAGGATGGTCCGGGTTTAGCCGCGGACCCATGGTCTCATGAGCTACCGACCCTGGGCTCGGCGGAGAGTGGAGCCAGTCCAGCACAGAAGCGGTGGCTGCACTCTGCCCTTTAAAAAGGGAAGAATTTTGCGCAGTCATCAAACTTCCCCTCAACCCTAGAATGTCTCTCGCAGCCTGTGTCTACCATGTCCCCGAACTCAGGAGCATGATTTCTTGTCACCTGGACAGTGATTCTTACCGAGCCTTGGCATTGACCTGCAGTTCAAACGCAGTTATCTTCACGCCACTGGTTTGGCGTTACCTTCCCGGTCTCGGCAACCTCCTTGGCGTCTTGCATGACGCTCTCCGCGTCTACCCCTGGGAGGCCGGCGGTTTGGCCATCCCGGTGAGACTGTCGTGAAGCATGGTTCTGGATCTTGCTGACCAACTTGTTTTGAGAAGATGCCAGAGCTTCAAGAGCTCGAACCGGCTCGCGTCCAACGGTTCCTAAAGCTCTCGGCTTTTGTGCACATCCTGGAGGTACATGCCCAACCGGACCACTGGGTCGACTGGACATACCTGCACCGTCTGCTACCTCTGATTGAGAGCGCAACGGACGAGCGCACCGTTCTCATGCCCCACGTGAAGGAAGCTTGGCTGACCGTGTACGACTGGAACCGTCGCCCGTTCGCTCCCTTTGTTCGTCTATTCGCCAACCCGTCCCTTCACACACTGGTCGTCGATCGCTGGTCGAACTCAGTGTACACGCCGCTATCCGCTCTGGATTCCGCGGAGGTTTTCCGGCTTGCGGGGCGAGGCATCAATCCGGGTAACAAGCACAACTGCTACATCAGTATATACCCCGACGACGGACCCGACTACTCTCGCGAGTTTTTGGCGGAGCTACTCCCGCCGCCGTTCACTTCTTTGACGAATCTCTCAGTTTCGGCTTGGATGATATCGGAGTCTGCTATCTTGGCGTTCGCCAGGTATCCCCTCGTCCGCTTGGCCATCTATGGCCGTTTGGCCGCAAGATCTGCCGACCTTGGGCAGCTGCACGAGCTTGATATCCCAGAGGGATCGTTTGACGATCTTCGTGAGCTTGTGCTCTCCAACATACATTTCTACGATATCATTCAACTCTTGCGCACGCCCCGGCTAACGGGCGCCGTATCGTCATTGAAGTTGGATTTGGCCCTGATTGGCGCTCTCTACGTCGAGGACGACGAAGAAGACGACGTCTACATGACCCTCGTCGATCAAGTTATTGAGGCTAAAAACCTCAAGAAGTTGATGATTGTTTCCTCACGTGACGACACGCAGTCACCCTACTGCCTGACTCCGCTAATGGTCGAGAAGCTCCGTAGTCTGCATCTTTTCCACCTTCGTCTGTACAACTTCACGGTTGGTGATGGAGTCGGTTTCGACACCTTACGCGACAACGCCGCTGTTGCTTGGGCAAACATGAGTCACCTGTCCATGCTGTCTCAGGACTTGCTGCCTGGTGATCTTGTTGCGCTCTCTCGCTTGCCAAAGCTTTGGAGGCTCGCTGCCAACGTTTCACCGAGTCTGGGTGAAGAGTTTTGCGATGCGATCGGCGAGGGTTTCTCGCAGCGGCTTCACCTCGTCAGTCGCTTCAGGTTCGGAGTTGAATTCAGAAGCAGTAGTCAGCGCCGGCCACCTGAACACTGCAAGGCGTTGTATCGGATGCTCATGTAGGTACTTCTGCTGCTCGTTACTGGTCAAGGCTCAAGTTTCTTATCCAGGCTCCTCACAGACCTCTGTCCCTCCGGTTTGATCATTCACTTCGAGCGTGAGTTCAGCGCGGACAACTGGGCGGACAGGCGTGACCATTTCTGGCTGGAGAAGCTCATGAGCGGCTTGAGGAACTGTGGTACTCTTAAGGGAAACAAGTTGACACCGGAGCTCATTGGGCGGGCGGACGCCGACCTTTGACTGTCTTTCTCGTGATGGTCTGTGTGGAATGTGACTATATTTTTCTCATTCTTTTCTCGACATGATACTTTTCCGGTCTCATCTATAGTTGATCATTACTCCAAAACGTTCGGACACTCACACCTCTGACTGAGCAAGTGTATTTCAAAGTGGAAGCAGGGGTAATGAATTTCATGTAGATACAGTGAGCCGAAATCTCTGAACACGAACGAACGCTAGAGCCACAGTTAGCTTAGTAAGCGAATCGGTACAGACTCCGAGTGCTCGCTGTTTCATCCGCATTGCTCAAATTCATCGTCTCGTCACCTTCGCGCCTAATGGTACCGATATTACGAGTCAACCCACTCACAATCACGAACACGTTTTTCATACTTCCCCTTCAGTTCCTACCAGTGATTTACCTTTAGCTGAACTTTACATATACCATTTAGTGATTAATTTTGCAGTTGGAACGCGATAGCCAAACACTGTTTATTGAGGCTAGACACGTGAACTCGTGACCTCCCGCACCCGTGTTCCCCTAGTAGACATAAGGGTAGAAATGGTTCGAATGTGGAAGAACATACAAGAAGAGTGAGTCAGTAATTGAGTCAAGCGTATGCGCAGGCAGGACACTCTCGCCTCCAAAGGTAGGGACTATCTCGGTCTGTCGCTCCTCTTTTTCAACAAGATTGCTTTTCCGTCTCTGTTTCGTTTTATTCGTAGTACCGGTCGTTTCCGTGACCATCTTAGATAGTACCCGTATATGCGTAGCATTTTCCTTTTTTGATATTACTCGAGACACTGAGCCAAGTTTTGTCACTAGTTAGTATCTGCTTCAGCACCCCACTGTTCTCTCTTCTCTCTGACTCGCGCTCCGGTTTCTTTCCTTTCATCTGTTTGACTTTGATGTCGATACATAAGGCCACGCCTTCATTCGACAATAAATTAACGGTTTTTTTTTTTTTAAATGTATGCGCAGCACTTACGCATATGACTCGGAGCATATATTTGTAGGGTGCAAATACGGGCTCTACAAGCCTTCTCCTACCCATCCTCACATTCATACTCACTTTTTTTTGTATTCGTTCTATTCTATTTTCTTTTTCTAGATCTAGGTACATTATCTTCTATCTTCTATCTTCTATTCTATTCTATCATATATAATATTAAAAGACACGACGAAGGTTTAGTGATCAGACTCAAACAGGGTATACATAAAACAAGCGCCGTTGGCCTGGAACCGGCCGGGCGCGTAGCGCCAGGCCAGCCCAACACTCCCCCGGAGGTACGACTGGGCCCAAAGTTTATCGTTCACAGTATATACATCTTGATATCTATGATCAGTCGCTGGACTCTTACATAGAGAATACAACGAAAGTACACTCACCATGCGGCGGTTCGCAGCCGAAACCGTCGTTTCTTATGTTTTGGGATTCAGCGGAACAACAAAGTTGTGAAATACGATTTATATGGCAACGGCATCAGAACGGTAAACTGACATATATGCTACGAGTTAGCCCCTAAATTTGGATCGTTTTACAGCCAGCTAAGTCAACCATCCCTCGACAAGCTTGAGCACCGCAGCTACACTTAATAAGCTCTCTGGGACGAGTGGATGCGGTCATAGTGTTTCCTGTAGGGCAGTAGTCAATCGTAAGCTCTTCGCGAGCGCCTATATCCCTGATCGCTACAACCCCCAGTCGTTCAAGTCCAGGCTTCAACATGTCAGTTCATAAAGTGACGACTCGGGTGTTATCCAACGTACCTCGACCGGCATATCGTAACATACAGAATAAGTCCTTAAATTGGGATCGCAACTGTGACTGATATCAAGTGGAATCAGTACTTATTACCGACCAAAACACAGCTTTACGAGCGCACTTAATAAACCGAGTCCAGTTACCTATCCAAACTAGGTTAACACAGGTAAGCTAACGACACATTCAAGCACGAACCAAATGCCCAGCAGTTCAACGTATACCGATTGTCGGCTGCGTTCAAGTCAAACAGATACCTGTCGTAGCCATCGAACAGAATTTTTTCTCCCGTTAGCATCTCCCGGGCAGCAACACAGCTTTGTACATCCTGAGCGACTTCTTTTGAGCTGCCGGGACGTAAGTAGATATCTAACAGTACATGCTTTAACTCACATCACCTGCCTGAAGCCAACAAATTAGAGACGGATACGGAAACGCACTGTTCAACGAACCCTGTATACGTCCCAAGCACTTGACCGGTCTTGACAGGTCGAAGTGGGCGAACACCCCAGCCTTGAATGGATGGCGTGAAAATATCGAGCGGTACACTGCGCGGCTGCTGTGCAATTCGGTTTCGACAGTCGGATGAGCACGGACAAGCCTACGCGTAATGTATCTCACTGGCTACAGAGTTTAATTTCCCAATTTACGTACCTTATTGCACTCCATCACAACCCCTTCATAGCCTCTAAACATGCCCTGCGGGAGGGGACTCAGTAGTCCGCTATCCTCGCATGAGATAACCCTGACATACCTTGGCACTATACGCAGATCTAGTATCCGACGTCAGGCCTTGGCACTCGCAGGAGTCGGGCCTACTGCACTGGTCGTCACACTGGCAAGACACGAGCGCATCCTCTCCAGAGCCGGTCCCGGCGCTAAATCCCCTGTAGATGGACCTAAGAGTCGGCATGTAGCAGCTCGAAGCGACTCACCAGTCAAGATCCTTTTCGCTATACACAAAGGCTTTCGTGAGCTTAGGGATAGCGTGGGGTGTGTTGGAGTTGTTGGTGAACGTAATTTTAGTAGCACCGACTGATTCTGCTTGACTGGACCAGGTGGTGGGGAGCTCATTCAACCATGAAGGTTGGGCGGAATTCAAAGTCGGAGAAGGAGCCCTTGACCCACCAAGGCTTGGAGAAGGTGGAAGTCCCTCCTCGACGCCGGGCTCTTGCTTTAGTTTGGTTTGGCGTGAGCTACTTTGGGGTGCGGCTAACTGGTTTCTGCGTTGATCCTCGTCTTCGTCTTCGTCTTCGGCTCCGGATCCCCACTCTCCCCGAGCAAAATCGCGGGAGTTAACGTCGAACATCGATATACCAGCTGCCCGTAAATCGCCCTGCTCCTTCTCTTGGTGTTTGGCTAGCGCATGTCCCATCCCGGTTTGCAGCCAGAAGTTTTTCGATACCGACGGGGGACCCCAAAGGAACGGAAGCCAATCTTTCTTAAGATTAGCGGTAAGAAAGGGTGTGTTATATAATCTCTCGTGCTCCTGAGCCTCGTATCTTCTTATGAGCGTTTGCAACTCGCCAGAACCTTCTCTCGGCGCCGGTATCCTAGTCACGGGGTTTTTTTTAAATAAAGCACGCGAAAGAGGCCCATAGTAGATGAGTTTACGTGCCATTCTTCGCTGGTACCATCCTTCCGACACCATTCATTCCTGTTCCATCGTATCTGCTTGCAACTAAGAGTCTAAACGTGTGGACCAAGCTCGTCGAATATACCTTGTAGCTTTGAAATATTCATGAAGCAGATGCGGAACTCGAGATCCCAGAACGTACCTCATTCGATCGTTTTCACCTCGATGCGAGTCAATGATACCATCAACTCCCCATCGCTCCTTACTACCAAGGTCTCCGTAGTCCTCACGCTCAGAATCGGAGGATATCCACTGTAGAGCGTCTTCTGGCTCGGCGCTCCGTTTGGTCTCGGTCACAGAACGCTTCGCCTTACGTTTTTGACTTGCTGGCATATCGTGGAGTAGTTGAAGGACAGTCAGCACTATAATACGTAAGGCCCTGCTTTGATGATTGGTAAGGCACCGGGAGAGACCGTAGGCGTGTTTCTGTTTGAAATAGCCCAACGGGGCAAATCGTAACTCGCCGTTTGGAGAATCTTAGTCAGACATTTCGTGCTCATTTTCACAGGGAGCATGTCGTGTATGTGCCACAGACGCAGAAACCAGAAAAATGCACATATCACAATGTATAGAGCTACTATAAAAGAATGTGAGTGAATATGAAAATGGGGTCGGAGAGGCTATGTATACCTTGCAAATGCTTCAGAGTCTGTCCCATTCCAAGTGTGAAATACGGCATTCAGATTATATAAAAACTCACGCCAACACAACCGCAATTTCTCCGTGCCGCAATGCCATACTGCACAGTTTCTGGCATTTGCGGCAATGTGAAGATGTGAGATTAGTGATTCGACTCAGGTTTCGGGTATGGACCCTATCCAGGACGATGGATCCAAATCAGTTATACACCTTGTACAATACCCGTGTCAATACAACGAATATTCTATAGTACTTAGCTTCTTAGCTCGAGCTGTTAAGCTCGTATGTGAGGTATAGATGACCTAGTATTACTAGTGGCTCCTACAGAGCGCTTTATATACACAAGAGTACAGAATATACTAGCTAAGACACATCACCTACTACGTGTAACAGCACGTAGTGGCATACATAGTTACCAACCCACACAATACAGATACGTGTCTTATCTTTCCGAGTCAGACATATGAGTCAATCATGCGCTTAGTCATACACCGTAACATACCTCACTTTTTTTTGATGTTTTGCATCACTAGTCCAAGAGCGTTTCGGACATAGGTGAGTTGTCTATATACAGCTGGAAAAGGGGCAACAAACAAGACGCTTGTGAACCATGGCGTGGGGGCTTGGGTGTGCGGCTGCAAAGTGCGCGGTATGACCGGTCATCCAGCTCGGCCAGCAAACTTAGCCTCTGCGTGTGTTGAACGAGTGAAGGATGTCGTAACCCAAGGGGCTGTTATTGGTAGTGAGATCTGCCGTTTGCCCCGCGATTCAGGTGGTCCGCTCCGGCTCTGACTGTCCTTGACCCAGGCGGGATGGAACAATTCTCGGGGCTGGCTAAGCTCAGTGTCGGGAGTAGCTGAGATCTAATGGGCTGATGAGGTTCGAGAGGTCCGAGCTGGCGACGTTGAAGATGTTAATAACAGTTATAACATCAAATTTAGAATGAGCGAGAAAAATCGCAGCATGTATGCGCACCTTCGTCGTCAGCCAGCAACATCTGCTCGCTTACCAGCGGAGGAGAGTTGGGATCAGGAACGAATGCCGGAGTACCGTCCGCCTGGGGGATCAGCGCAAAAAACGGAGCGGTTGGAGCGTTGGACCTGCCTGGAACTGAACCAGGCGCGGCGAGTTGCTACTGTCGATTGTCAGGGTCTACTTTGTCCAGCCGTAGGCCCTTGTGTGGAGAGTCGAGCAAAAGCTGGAGCGAATGGGAAGAGACGGTCGGGTGTGGTTAAACAGATATGTCGATGGACGAAAAAGATCAACCGTGTAACTCACCATTCCGCCCTCCAAAAGTCTTGGGCACCACACCGGTAAACCTGCCATCTAACCCACGTGCATCGTCCATTAGACACCTGCCGCTGGCTGAATATCGTTAAATTCTAGGCGGTTGCTCTACTGTGGGGCGCACTGCATTGGTCCACTGTCAGCGACTTTGCCCCAGAATCGGTTAGCAGAAGGTGCCTATTGCAATAAGTCCACCTCCTACGCCCACACTCGTTCTCCAGAATGTCGCCTTTTCCCGTTATCTCCCGCTCCCGCCTCATCGATTGAGAACGACGTGTTGGAGACCATTCGCTAAGGATTCGCTGCTCGAGGTCCTGCTCTTCCGAGTCCGTAGGTTCGGACCTCGCGCTTGCGTTCCCGGGGCAAGTCTGGGGCGCAACGAGTTCATTGTAGTTCTTGAGGGTGGAGGCTAGGTTTATGCTGTTGTTGGGGAAACTCCCAGGCAACCCGTCCGTGCGCCTCGGCTTGGTTTTGCACGGCAACACCCTGGGAGGCAAAACCCCGTCAAACGAAAACGCGGTCGCGACGAGATTTTATGCAGCTCAAGGGTCTACAAAGATCTCGCCCGCCAAAAGACAGGTGGCCTTGGGGATGCGCGTCAGGGTCCTAGGCGTGTTCCCGCGTCCGGCCTTTGTGCTAGAGAACATCCGGGGGAATAATTTAAATATAAGGTACTCATCGTCTATTACTGCGGTTGTCAAAAGTCCGTGTCGATCAAATAACCGCCGAAGATTGAAAAAGGGTATCTTAGCTAAATCTCGGGTGCGAGAGCAGTCACCAGAAATGTGAATGCACAGTCGGATTCAGCTGATTTGCGCGAACAGTTCTATGTCCATATATCCTAAATAGCGATAGTTTTGCCTGCACACCCAGTCAAGGGGGGTACACCCTCAAACGTAGAGTAACTAAGAGAAGTAAGTATATTCCGTATCAGCGAATCTTTTCTTGTACGCCTCATGAGTACGTGTGCAACAAATCTCAGACTTAGCTTGCCTACAGAGTGATATATGATCTGAGTAAGTAACCTCAGGGGCAGGCTCAGAAGGAGTATGTGCAATATATCACTCTGTAGGCAAGCTAAGTCTGAGATTTGTTGCACACGTACTCATGAGGCGTACAAGAAAAGATTCGCTGATACGGAACATACTTACTTCTCTTAGTTACTCTACGTTTGAGGATGTACCCCCCTTGAACACGGACTTTTGACAACCGCAGTAACAGCTCGAGTCGCTAAGAAGCACCCGTAAGTAGAAACCGCTCGAATGTACTCGAACGTGTGGGAAGAGCGAGTCAGTTAATCGAGTCAAGTATATGCGCAGCACTTACTGCGCATGACTCGGAGACACTTTAGTAGGGTATAAATACGGGCTCTGCGGGCCCTCTCCTACCGGTCCTCACATTCATACCCACTTTCTTTTATATTCGTTTTATCGTTCTAAATAAATACATTTCGACTTCTGTACCATACACGTTGTTGCCTTCTCAAACAGCAAGAAATCAGGCAGGAGCCGGCGCCGAAGTCAGGGCGCGTTTGTTCATCATCGGGGCCGTTGGGTTCCTTGGAGTGCCCCGTATAACCATATTCGGGTCATGTACAGTACATTTTAATTGTAAATCATCTATTTATAGATACATCGATTCAATCCTTCAACGCTGGATTTGGCGGCGTGTGCGCCAGTCTAAGTGACCGACGCGTATTGCGTTACTTGGCGCTGTCGTCGCCTAGGTGAGCTCGCGTTTCGCACATATACTCGCGTACTCGGCGTATGCTCTCCTCCCCCGCGCCATCCTTCCCACTCGCTTTGTCTGACTCACAGCCCCCGAACAAGAAACAAAAAATCGCCCCTCCTAGCCCTCCTCGAGCTCCGCTGGGGGAATCACCGCCTTGTGCGTGGACCACTCGCGTTCGTAGAGCGTTTCAAACGTAGCCTCGGGCGTTGTTGTTTTGTCTAGCAATGTAAGTGTCAGTGTATGCAATTTTTTTAGATGTCTTACCTTTTTCAAAGTTATTCGGGCGGCCTTGGTGTACCCTGCGCCTGGGTGAACACTTTGGAAAGCGACTGAAAAGTCGAATACAATGATTTTGGGTACAAAGCCTGCACTTCCTGCTCTAAACTTCGAAGTCGGTAAGTTAACTGTTGTTTTTGACCGCCAGGTAATGACCCATCTTTTTCCAGCCGCACCGCAACCTGATGTTCCGAGGTCGTAGTTGGGTTGAGTGACAAGGAACATGGTAGGGAAGATGATTAGTAAGTAACAAGGCATGAATAATTCGAATGAGAACTTATTTTATTAACTTCAGAATTCGAGTAGCGGGCGATGAGTCGAGTGACAATTACGAAGACAATGGAGAAAGTGGCGACGGAGAAAAATCTGGTCAGGGCGGCGAGGACGAGAGGGGTGATGTTCAGCTCGTAGTTGACGGTCAGTTGATATACTTCGTGAAGATAGTAGATAACTCCCGTAGCATTTTAGTTCTGGCCCGTATCAAAACTCAGTCCGATTTCATGAAGAGCGGAAACTGCCGCCCAAGGGGAAGAAACAGACGCCAGCACCGGCTAAACCCGTTGCTTCTCAGCCCGCGCGCAGCCCGTCGTCGAAGGGAAAGACAAAGGAGGCTTTGAAGGTCGGGGAACAGGAGATCAAGCTCGAAGAGGGTGTGAGAGTCGAGGAGGGTGTGAATGTGAAGTCGGAGCCGACCATCATGACGGAACCCCAAGATAACATAGTACGCGTAAGTAATTTTATGTTTGCGAATTAGCGTACACTCACCTTCAAGCTTACAGATCCACACGCTCAAGTGTTGCCTGAGCATGCGCGACCTCAAGCGCGCACCCGGGGCGGGGCGCCTTGTCCCCTGATACAATGAGCTCTCTAGCGATCCGAAGCATATGGTTGGCAGACGGCTTAACTCACATCCCCCACTGTTCTCTCCTCTCTCTGCTCTGCGTTTCCGTTTCCGCTTCTCTCTCTTTTCTACTTGACTTGCATGTCGATACATAAGGCCATGCCTCAATTCGACAATAAATCATCGATTTAAAAAATAAATAAATAAAAAACTCACATCCTAGCCGCAGTCTCAGCAAAAATTTCGAAAACGGCTGGGATAACTTTCAAGGGGTGGATGAAGCGTCAAAATTAAACGGAAAAAGTGGAGCGAAAGGGAAGAAGAGGAGACTACTTCGACGCTGGATGATGAGACGCCTGTCGCTGTTCCATCCCAGGTGAACCGCAGCTGCCAACTGGGACTATGTCCATGGGTCCCCGTAGAATGTAAGTGCGTACCTTCAAGCGTTCTTACTGTTATACCCCACCATACTTCCATTCTCTGCCTTCGTCTCACCTCGTCTGCGTTCGTCTCTGCTGTATCCGTCTATTCTGTGTTCGCTTGTTGTTCGTTTCGTCTCATTATAAGAGTCTCGGTTCCTGGGGGAAAAAAAGAATCGTCAAGAGCACTGTGAGCGGCATGTGTTCGATCTGGGCAACACGTTCGGCGGGGGAGAGCTCCGTATTGCGCGGCTCCGCGTAGGGTGGGCCGACGCGGCTCCAGAACCGCCTGGCCCCAACCGTGGGCCACCTGCCCAAACGCGCACAACGCCCGCACCCGGAAATAGATGTCCCGGAGGCTGGGACCTTCGCCTCCCGCAACGACGGGACCAGACCGATCGTCTAGTCCACCTTCGTCGTCCAGGGGAACCGGGATCTGAGGCTCGGCCCGGTCATCTTCGTTATCCTCGCCGCCTTCGCCCCCGTCCCCGCCATCCCCTCTGTATCCGTCAAATTCGCCGTCCTCGCCGCTTGCGCCGCCCCCGTCTTTTCCATCGTTTTCGTCTCCCTGGCTAAAGTCGACCCCTCTGCGTATCCGAAGCGGGGGCGGCTGGGCAATATCTCGATCCGGGCCGAGGAGCTCCCCAAACAGTCGAGCGTCTGCATCGGTGTCCCCAGGAGCTAGGTACGGATCGCCCTCGTTATCTGAGGGTGCAGTTGACCGGGAGTGCGATGTCGAGGGAGATCGTTTGCGACACGAGACGGGGGCATGGGGCGGGATCGGCGAGTTTCGGGGCGGAAGGAAACGGGACCACGAGCCGGTAGAGCCAGGGTCAGAACGTGAACGATACTCGGATCCAGCGTGAGACCGAGCACGAGTGGGAGACCTGGGTGGAGACCTGGATGAAGACCCAGTCCTAGAGCGCTTGCGAGTTCGCGAAGGGGTCGATTCGAATAGAGGACTGGACTCGTTTAAGCGTTTCATCATAGGCTTCGTTAATCGGAAACAAGATCGGATTGCGAGGTCTGGAGGGACCGGGGATGGGGCGGGTTCTGGTCGCGAGTTGGGATGTTGGCCGTGTAATTGCCGATGTTGATTCACGGTCCAAATATGCCGTTCTAAGCCAGGTTCAAAGCAGAGGCCGCAGTCGCAAATCCGAGTAAGGCCAGAGCAAGAGCGCTAGAAAGCGGTTTCTTGGCCCTAAAATCATCATTTGATTTCGCCGTAAACGCGCGTAGTTTGCTCGTACTTACCTTGCGAGCAGTTCCCAGGGCTTTCCGTAGCTCTTCGGCACTCTGCATGGCGGGGAAGGGGGAGCAGGAGGGAGCAGAGCCGGATAGGGGCTGGGCGCGGTCGTGGTCGAGTTCAAGTGGCACGGCTTGGACCTGTCTTTGATCAACAGGCCATTTGAAATCGAGCTGGTGATCGCCCTGGCGATCGAATTCCCCATTTGGGTCTAATCTGACCTTTGCCGGGACCAATCTTATCAAGGTCCAGGCGAGAAAGGTGAGTGTATCTCATCTGTTACATATATCTTACATGTTGATTTCTATCCTTTCCCTGGCTTTGCCCTGGCTCCTCGTTTGCTCCCCCGTCTGGCCCCTTACAAAACCGGGGTGAAGTGCGGTGTTTAGCCCAGACTAAAACTCAATGCGGCATCGAGATTTATACATCCCTTTTCCCTCGTATCGATGTATTGTTGACTAAACTTACAAATGTTCTCACAGCGTTTTCGAGTTACCTTGCATAGCTTGGAATTCCTTCTGGTCATACTTTGGAGATATGTACATAAAGGAATCTATAAATGCGATACTCGTACATAGCCGTATGATTATGAACGCTGGAAAAAATGAGAAGCTATAAGTTCTCAAACCTGGGTGCTAGTCATGAGGCTCATGAAGCCCACCGGGGTGCTCACAGAGCTCATGAGTACACCAGCCATGAGCACGGAGGATACGCTCACGAGGGCTGATTAGACACTATATCGGGCTGTTGGGAGCCCATTGCCACGCGTCGTATGATCACGATCGATCGTTAAGTAGATAAAATTGTACACCAAAAGAAACATAAGAAATGAGTACCAACAGACGAGAGTGTATCGCCCACTACTAGACTGTCCCTACAAACCAACGAGCAGAAGTGTTTTTTCTTACTTTGGCGATAAAAGCTTTGGCGGAACCAGATCTCCCTTGAGCACTTGGCAGCCCCTCAGTTCACGCATAAGTGGTTCCAGCCAAACAAGGTCCTCTCTGTCCCTCCTCCGGTTCTTGTAATACTCTCGCTCGACGCGGATGGACAGGCCGGACGGACAGAGGTGGATGAAGAGGCTTGATAGAAGTTTCAGTGTTCACCATTCGCGCACAGTCGGATACTGGACTCACGCGATGATCCGATGCAACGCTCGGCGATTCTCGGCTGTTGCCTCAGGCTCGGAGAAGTCTGCGCCGAACTTGAAATGGCTGACTAGTTGGAGCTGCCGCGAGAAACCTCGGCCAAGGCCCTCATCGAATCGTCGGCCCAGCATGGGGGAGACGTTGGCGGCGATCCTCCAGAGTTTAGGCAGCTGAGACAGGGCGACGAGGTCTCCAGGTAGGAGGTCCTGAGACAGCATGGACAACTGAGTGAGGTTGACCCAAGCTTTAGCCGCGTTTTCGCGCAGGTCGTGGAACCCGACGCCGTCGCCCGCCGCGAAGTTGGACAGCCGAAGGCGAGAAAGCTCCAAGTCGCGCAGCTGTTTTACCATCTCGGGCGTCAGCGAATACGGTCCCTCCGCGTCGTCGCGTGGGGAGACAATCGACAACTGCTTCAGATGTTTTGCTTTCGTGACTTGGTCAATGAGACCCTTGTAGGCGTTGTCTTCGTCGGTGTCGTCGAGGTCCAGATTTAAGATCGAGGCGATGTCTAGCCTCAAAACCTCCAGGCGGTCAACTAGGTGGGGCGTGCGCAAAATGTGTACTACGTCAGAGAACGCGACTTCGTTGATGACGAGGTTGCGAAGATATATGAACGAAGTTTCCGGGATTTCGAGGTCAGGCAGGAGGGTGAGGTCGGCGGGATTTGCTGAGAAGCGGCCGTGGATGTAGAGATTGACGAGATAGTACTGGGCTAGCAGCAAGAAGGTCTCCGGGGACAGCATCCACGCAGAGATGGAGAGCGTGGTCAACGGGGTGGAGCTGCGAGGCAGTACCGTCAAGATAGCTTCGCGATCCGAACTGCTTTTCTCGTCGGGGAATATGCCAAGAGCGCACGCCTTATCGCTGCCGGGGTTAATACCTATAGTCGCGAGCTCCAAGATCTTCGCCGTATCTTTAGCGGTAAGCTGCGTGTATACCGTGTTGGAAGGCGGTACTACGACGAGAGTTCGAAGAGAAGGACCGGCGAAGAGTTGAACGAAAGGAGAAAACGGGCGGCGGTCCCAGCCGTCCACGGATAGGAAAGCCTCCTGGACGTTGGGCATGAGAGCTGATCTTCTGTCTCCTGCGTGCGTAACCAGAGGTAGAAGACGCTCCAGATGCGTCCAATCGACCCATTGCTGCGGGCGGGCGTGTTCGTGCATAACGATCACGTAAGCCGAGAGTTGGAGAAATCGGTCAATACGAGCCTGCTCAAGGCTGTCGAGCTCCAGCAT
The DNA here is from genome assembly GCA_019623705.1 of Ceratobasidium sp. 428. Lineage (NCBI taxonomy): Eukaryota > Fungi > Basidiomycota > Agaricomycetes > Cantharellales > Ceratobasidiaceae > Ceratobasidium > Ceratobasidium sp. 428. The sequence continues at coordinate 31,032 of WSTJ01000192.1, forward strand.
CTTCGGCAAGCGCAGATGTCAGAAAGTGGCCTGGGTCATGTTGAGTGGGAATCTTACCGGAATAGTCTCCCCACCTGGCCGCTCGGGAGAGACGCGGAAGCTGTCGTGAAGGATGGCAAGAAGGTTTCCGAAACCATAGAGCTGGCGCCAGACCAGTGGCGTGACTCGCTCCGCGTTCAATGTGCATGTTTGTGTTATCGCTCGGCGCGATTTTGAGTCAAAAAAGCAGCAGGCCATATGCCAGAGCTCAGTGATTCCGTGGACGCGTGATGCCGCGGCGGAAGACTGTGTGGTCTGGTCGAAACGGGCAGAAAGATGACGAGCGGGAATGCGAGACATGGTCGGGTAGCAGAAGATGATGTTAGGGTCCGAAACTTCTGGCGTGGGGCTTTATAGTTTCACAGCCACAGCCACAGCCACAGCCACAGCTTCTCCCCGGCTGGCGTAATTGTCAGAACCCAAGAGTGCAGAGTATGGCACTCATTGCGCCTCTCACTCTAAGGCTAAGATCAGGTCGAGCTTCTCACACCGTAGGAAGTCACGGCGTTAACCTAAGTCCCTGCTGGAGAAACTGCTCGAATGAAATTGAACATACGAGAATCGCGACTCAGTAATCGAGTCAAGTGTATGTGCAGCACTTACGCATGACTCGGAGCACACATTCGTAGGATATAAATACAGGCTCTACGAGCCTTCTCTTACTCGTACTCATATTCATACTCACATTCTTGCCTATTCGTTCTATTGTTCTTGATAGACACATTTCGACTTCTATACCTGCGGGGGATTGTATGTAAATCATGTAATTAGCTTCTATTTCGGCCCTGTTTGGGAGGTTTGAGAGTCTATAAGATAGCAGGTGATCCTCTAGTCTTCGTGTTCAACCTCTTCCGGATGATAAGTCGCCGGGCAAAGTATAACAATCAAAACGTATACAATGAAAGAGTATATAAAGCGTATATAAGAGACTACAAAAGAGTGTGAGAACAAAAATAAAGAAACTGATGAGGGAGGGGTTAAAACGACTCCCTATCTATACCTACCTATACCCGTGGACTCTGGGCGAGTCATTCGTTTACTTACTGACCATACACTGCGCTTTCGCACTTGACACTGTTGCGGGTAATTTACATTCCAGAAACATTTTTGTATTTACATGAATATTCTACGTAAAGCTCGTGATTGCAATCAGTAACGACTCATTCTCCCGCAGCCTACACCTTGCGTTTCTACGCTCCCAACGACAGGTTAGATCGTCATTATATCCGGAACAAAGGATTGTCCCAATTGTGTATAAGACGAGTGCTATCTTAGCATCGCCTTCACGTATAGGTGAAACATTACCCAGGTAACCTTACGGGGGGCAATCAGCTAACGTAAATGCATACCTGGCGCAGGTAGCTAAACGTCAGAGCTAAAGTTTAGTAAATTTCCGAATTAGGTGTACAGGTATTTTAGCGGAGTGAAGCAGGTAACTGTTAGATTCAAATGAATTGGTGAAAAGAATGTAGCTGCAATGGAGCTAAAACAGCGGACTGCTACACATATCTAATACATTTGACGTGGCGAATTTCACATTTCTCTCACACCCGATACTATCCTGAATGAACGCGTTAGTTCCCATACACCGAACATGAAATAGCTGATGATAAGTCTGTAGTCTGGGCCAGTGAGTCATCCAAGTCTTTGTAATATTGCCACATCTAGTGCAATCCGGAGTAGAAACGATGATGTCGAGGAAAAGAAATATAAAGCGAATATTTACAATCGATAGCGGGAGGAGAAGTTTGAAGGAGAAAATCGATTCGAAGCTCATCAACCCGATGCATAGAACTTGGCGTGATCGGCCTCGCGACCGTGTTACACCCAGCGATCCAGCCATGTATCTATAACCGTACACTGCTTCTTGTACTCCCTATCCATGCGACTCTCCGCTTCACCCTGTACCGCGTACGCCTAAACACACATCGAAGCTCCCTCAAATTCTTTAGGCTAACATTTGTATCATAAGCAACTTTGCTGGCTCGCTGTTAGTAGGTTCATGCTTACGTACTTTACAATTATTCACCGCAGGGAAATCGGGTGCTTGTATTAGAATATGCGAATGGTGTACACTGGAGCCAACTTGACAGCGCCATAATACTTGTCGAGTGTAACATCAAGAAAACTGGGTTGCTGAAGATGCGTATATACGCACCTGATGCCACCAAATTTCGCTTCCCAAACTAGCAAAATTTGGAGATGTTCGTATGATTTTGACGGTACTAAAATCGATACCTTTCTAGGTCACTTTTGGAACACTAAACATCTCCAAGACCTCCGAGTTCTGGGAGTTTTTGGCACGCATCTTTGGAGCTTACCGTTCCGCACTTTTGGATACTGTACGCGCATGTAACTAAGCACTGCTCCACGTCCCGTCGGGGTCAGTGCAATACTTGATACAGGATTTGTCCCAATGTCCCGAGTCCCCAGTGCAACGAGCCCCAGCTGGGACATTAGCTACATAACACATAAAGCTATGATAAATATGCTCAATTAAACCTTATCATTCGTCTTTCAATCATGCCACGACCTTGTCTACGCCGACATCACGCCTTGCTCTTTGCTTTGGTGTGTGTACCTTATTACTACTTTCAGCAGGCTCGCTGGTGCTCTTAGCTATATGCTTCGCTGTCTGAAGCCGTACTTCTTGCGCTCCGTAAGGGTTGCGCGTGCGATCTGTCATACGCTGCATAGCCTGTGGTCGTGCCTATCTTATCTCGTCCGCATATATCCAGGTTCACTGTTTCTCCCTTATGCCGTTTCGACTTACTCGTTGTCGTATTCTCAGAGCTTCAGGATCAGTACACTTGTGCTCTAACTATATTTGAGGCAATAGAGGGGCTAGTTTACAGGGACTATGGCGCTTTGGCTGTCTCTGCTTTTCCGGGCTCGGCTGGACAGATTTTCCACTGATTACTGCTGGATAGGTACCCCAAAGTACGACGATGTCAAGAGCATAACCTATGGATTCTGCTGTTTTTTGAGTCTCGGAGAAGGCCGGGTTGGAGGTTAGAAATGTAACAAGGAGTCAGTCTGTTGACTCGAGACTCGAATCAGTAACCGAGTCAAGTGTATGCGTCAGAGATGAATCACGCATATATGGTGACTATAGCATATATTGTGACTCGGACTGTATTTCCCTCGTGTATATAAGGCGCCGATGCGCTAGCTTTGACTGTATCATTCACCTAACTACATATTCACTCGTTTACTCATACACTGCGCTTTACAAGATTGTTATAAGAAAGGAGCCTTATTGCGAATTCAAAAACGGTTTTCCCTGATGGGCGCTAGCTAAATTTTTTTTTTAAAACGTCGCTCAGTAAATGGCACGTATCTCGACAACGAGAGACCTGTGCGAGACGAAAAACTCACCGGCGTGATGGGGCAAAAATCGCGCACCAGACGGTACCCTTCATATGAGAAAACAGCAAAATCTGAAATTGAGCCACATGAGACAAGAAACGCATATATCTCGACATAGTGCGCACATACGGCTACAAAAAAGGTGCATAAGGCACTGAAAGAACTATGAGACTCTGATAGAAAAAGATTGCATCTCAATGTAAAGGGATTTGACCGAATACAAGTTAGCCAGGTCCGCTCCATCAGGCAGCAACCACCCATCAAGCCATAACTCGCTCACATACCATCAATTCTTTGACCGCAAAAAGTATCTCTTGTCCTGACGGTATCATAAGACCGTACATACTTGTTCTGTAGCCGTAGGTGCGCATTATGCTGAGATATATGCGTTTCTTGTCTCATGTGGCTCAATTTCAGATTTTGCTGTTTTCTCATATGAAGGGTACCGTCTGGT
>WSTJ01000193.1:0-34719 GCA_019623705.1 Ceratobasidium sp. 428
GATGAGGCTCATGAGCCCAATATGGGAACGCTCAAGAGGCTCATGAGCCCCATCGGCATTCTCATAAGCATCATGAGCGCCGGTCCAATCAATAGCGGTCGGTGAGAATTAGTTAAGTACTCACCGGGCGATCCATGACTCTAAACTAGTACCCACCACGGACGAGTTTCTCATTGAGAAATTTCACTTTTGCAGACGTGCAATGTTGTAACGGCGCTCTTCCAAACTAAGTGCGTCGGTAAGGGCGAAGATAAGCTTGATCTGCGACAGTTGGGTGATTTCGAGAATATGTCAGTCCAGACTTGCCCAGGGGAACCGACAGTTCTTGTTCGCATACGCCAGGGCACCAATAAATCGCTCCATGGGAAAAGCCCAATATGCCCAGATAGGGCCCATATTCTTGATGTCGTCGGCGATGTGGAGTAAAGCGTGGATAGGGAGAGTACACGCACGGAGCCGGTCAGCTTTGTACCGGTAATATAACCTGAAAACACAAAAGTTCGAGTTAGCTTTCGAGATTAAAAAAGTTTGTTACTTACTTCTCATATTGCTGTACCCACGTCGCGAACCCACTGCGTATGTCTTCGACCCCTCCTTTAGCCAACTCAAATCCGGTGCATAAATTGATAAGTCGCACGAGCTCAATAAAATGTCGGTAGTAGGTGTTGCACTTGAATTCGCCGAAAAGAACAGCTGGCCCGAGTTGTGTTGCGAACAAATGCCGTGCTTCGGCAGTCACAAAGGCATCTTTTTCCGCAAAGTTTGGTATGCGACAGCCAAATACCGCAGGGATTCGGTCACCGCTGGCAGCACACGCTTCGCCAATGGCACTCCATGCGGTTTTGTCGAGAAGATAGTCTTCGGATCCGGTGCCGAATTCGCTGAATTTTTTGGTGCGGGTCCAGAGTTTGATAAGCGTAGGGATGACGTTAAGAAACATTAGATGCATGAAGTCGTGGGGGAACGAGTTAGGGAAGTTGAGGGATGGGATATCGGCGAGGGGGGATAATCCATTAATCCCAAACCGTATTGACCGTTCGTCTTCGACATAATCCTTTGCCGCCGAATCGACTTGTGTGGCTTGCTGAACGTATTGGCTGTGCGTGCGCAGAGGGAGATTAAGTGGATCATACGGGGTTGGGTCATCAGCAAATGGCCGGTTGAGAGCGGCATAGGTTTTGCCGTTCGGATGCTGAACGCCAACGATGTTGCAGGCTCGGCAAGGTCGCCTGCCATTGGGACCCTTCATGCACATCAACTTTGCAACCGCCGGCATATCTCCAAAACAGGCGATCAGATACGCTCGAAGACAAAACACGCGACAATTGATACTGTCCCATGCGGCAACGCCAGCCGCAAGTTCATTTAGCTCGTCGATGAGGGGCTGGAGGAACGTCCCAATCTCCTTCGGCTCCTTTGGACCGGGGATGATCCCAAGGCACAAGTTGTGCTCGAGTTGGTACCGGATTGAGGGTGGAAGATTGTAGTTGAACAGAATTAAGGGCCAGCAGGAGGACTTGCGCTTTCGGAATGGGCCGAAGCCATCAGTCGAGAGCCCGAGTGCAACGTCGGTGGGCATTGAGAAGTACTTGTGGTCAAATGAGTCCCGAGCGGTCCACACGCGTCGATTGCGCAGGTCCTGGTAATGCGCGCCGTCGAAAACATCTCTGACAACGCCATCGGGCGAGACAACAAACCGGGCTCGGTAGCCCATATGACGGGCCATGTCCTTGTCACGGTAGAGGTTGATGAGGCGGGGGATGAGGGGGATATACTGGAATGTACGTTTGGGTCTTCGTTGCCCGGGGTTACTAGGGTCGGGCTCGTAACGCGCCTTGCCGCACCGAGGGCATTCTTCAAGGCTCTCGTATGCACCGGTGAAAGCCACGCAAACATCCTCGCAGATTTCAATCTTTCGGCCTTCAGTGCCTGACAGAGCCGCCATCCGAGTCTTCATGCGCGCCTCGGTTGGAAGTTCTTCCAACTCAGGGAATGCTTGAGGGAGTTTACCATACGCACGGGATGTAATCCCAGTGTCGACCTTGTAATTGAAACCTCGAACGGACAGTAAGTCCGAGTCCTTAAGTTTACGGCCTAAGAATCGAATTAGCACAGTCAAAAATGAGTAGTGGGTTAGGTACGCACCGCCGTGTTGTGCAAGTTCTTCTTCGATTTGCATCTTCATAATCGCCTCCGTCGTAAGACCAGCCTGCCACGGCCGGGCTTCTTCTCGAACCCTACTGGCGCTGGCAAGGTTGGGAACCGTGGTAGCAGTGGACGGAAGAGTCGAGGGGTAATTCCCAGAGCATGACGGCCCAGCCCCAGGCGTGTCGAATATGAAGTCTGGATGTCGATGGAATTCGCGCAAGAGCGCCTCGTACTCGTCTTGTACCGGATCTCCAGCAATCATACTTGTGCCGGTATGCTGGTGCTGAGCAGAGGGGATAGGGGGGGGATTAGGTTGCCGTGAGACGCCAGGCGATGGTTGTTGCTGAACGGGAGGAGGGCTGGGTGGAGGGTCTCGCCGGCGCTCTCTAGGTCGTCGCGGAGCAAGGTTATAATCCGGATTAGCAAGCCGCCGCAGCGCTGAGTCGGCACGAAACTCTGAGCGTTCTTTGGCGTTGCATTCCATCCTCGTATGGCGACTAACAGTTTTGCGAGACCAGGTTTGTTTGCAGAACGGGCACACCATCGATGTAGTTATTGCAGGCATTGTCCTGCAATGCGTCTAGTGAACACGCAACACGAGTGATTGTAGAATTTGACTTACAATATTTCAGCGTGGATGGCGAGTCAGAAGTTGGCGGGGGAGGAGAGGTAATGGCGAGAGGCTGGAAACGCACGATTGATTAAGATAAGTCGACGTGGGAGATGAGGTTTGCATACATACCGTCATCCCACGAATCGGCAATAGTTTGCAGCCTCACCGAAACGCCGCAACTGAAAAACGCGGCGCCAGGTGTGTGGAGCCCGAGAGAAGCTGCGCGGCCAAACATTAATGCGCCGTAGAAACTAGCGACGGCCGAGAGCGACCGATCTTGCAGTCGAGAAACGTGTCGCACCAAAAAGCGTTGATGTGACGCGCGTAATTAGCCATAAGCAAAAGCAAACGACGGCGGCCGGGGCGGTGAGCTCGCCGATTTCTTCAAACCGACCGCGCATGCACCCCAATTGTGCGCCCGCACAACTGGGGTTTGTGTCTAGGTTACGAAATTATTCGTTAGAGCAAAACTAGATACATAAAATCAAAGATTTGCCGCACTTACCTTGTCGGTCCTTAGATCACATATGTGTCGAGTAAGGCACACCGAGCGAGCGAATGCATGATGTCACGATCATAAGCTGCGAGTGGTCGGATAAGCGCAAGTCAGAGTATGCGCGCAACACAGCACAGAACGAAGCACGCACTAGTTTGCGGTCTGCGTGCAGGCCCGAGGGTACTAGCAGCAGTGACAGAAAGCGTTGGCTTTGAAGCGAAAAAAGGCCAGAATCTGTCAAAATAAAGCTCAATTGTGTTAGAAAAGCCAACTCAAGTTTTGGGGTGATGGCGTTGCCGTACCCTGGTGGTTGTCGAAGATGAGAATTGAAGGCCAAGAGTCGCGTGACCTGCCCGAACTTCTGACGCACGAGTCCGACGGATGCAAATCTCGAGCACAGCTCTAACTTAGTCCTTCAATTCAACCACCACCACCCTCATTTAAAACTAACACACTCCCTCATCACTCCCTCGCCCTTCTCCTCTCCACCTCTTCTGGCTTTGACTTCGGTCTCACATCTTTTCTCCCCTTTATTTTTTTTCGCCTTGCTTCAAGATGGTCGGTAGTCGCGGCACTCCCAAGCGTATCCCCAAGGAGTCGGGCCGAAAACGCGATCAACGGGAAAACGACGCGGAGATTGCTGCAGTGCGGGCTCAGAAGCGACAGGAAACCGACATGCGTCGAAACGAGCGAGCTTTGGAACAGTCCGAAGACATGCTCGTCGAGCAAGATAATGAGAGCGCACGCGAATCACAGCTCCGTCGTAAGTGCACCTTTTCCCCTCATTAGTTGTCTGTCCTTCAAACTCTTCACTGATTATTTCTTTGCTTTAGGGCTTGCTGCCGAGCAGCAAGCTCGTAACGACGAGCTTGTGGGTCAGATGGCCCAGCTTCGCGCTATGATTGAACGCCGCGAGCGCGTTGATGCGACCTCGACCGCCGGCTCTTCCGGCTCCGGTGTGACTGCCAACCACGCGCCTCAGCCGCCTCCTCCGGCATACTATCCTGCTACGTCTGCTCCTGCTCCCACCGTCTTTGCCCCGGCCCCCGTCGCCGCTATTTCTGCTCCTGTTGTTTCTGCTGCCCCCCCACCTTATACACCTGCGACTTCTGGTTCCGCTCACGCTCCCGTTCTCGCTAATCATAATGCGTCCTCGTCTAGCCTTATTCCGCCCCCGGACAACCATGGGGATGTGTCCATGAGCAACATTCGCGAGTACATGGGTCTCGCCGACGATCCTCGTTGGCTGCAAATCAGGGTATGTGAAGTTCCCCGATCAATTGATTGGAGTCTAACCAAACTGTCTCTTTTGATAGGCCCTTATCCGCGATTTTTTTTGCCTAGCGGGCCTCGATCTCACAGTGAAGTGGAAGAATCAGAACAAAACTCGGCTGGGCAACCTTTACCAACTAGTAAGTGTGGCCAATTGGTTGTTAACCCTGACTAACGAGCTTTGTGCAGTCCTATGAGCGTATCCCCGAGCTCCGCCGGTTCGCAAACAACTGGGCGGTCGAGTTGATTGTCCAAGACATCTTCAACCACCGGCGCACGTACGCGATCAAGCGCCAGCGAGACATCGATCACGAGACGGGGGTTAACGGTAAGTAACTGCACCAAGTTGTTCTCAGGTTATCTACTAACATCCTTAGTTATAGATGGCGGTGACGGGTCATCGAACACCAACAGCTACGGCCCTTCGGACGGCTCTATTGACAATCCACCCTGCGGCCCGCCCCCGACCAATAACGGCAACCCGCCTCCTGTGGTCAACAACCCGCCTCTCGCAGCGCCTCCTGTGGTGCATGTCAACGCGAACGCGCCCCCTATGGTGCCCCCTATGACCGACGTCGACTTGGCTCTTGCGAACAGCGCGAACCCGCTCCCCGCAGGCAGCGCCGCGCCACCTCCGCCTCTTGTAGGACCTCGGCCCGTGGCCGGCAACAACCCACCCGCATCTTTCGTGGCTCCCATGCCCCGTGCGAACCCAGCTCCGGTTGTCAATATGGCCCCGCCTCCGTTTGCTTCAGTTCCTTTTCCCTTGGATCCTCGGCTTAGAGCCGCCGGCAACCCGCCTCTGCCTCCCGCGGCTCCTCAGCACGTGGCTCCTCCCGCTGCCCCTCCCATGGCTCCTCTCGCCGCTCCTCTTGCTGTTCCTCCCGCTGTTCCTCCCGCTGCTCCTCCCATGGCTCCTCTTGCCGCTCCTCCTGTCGCCCCTCCTGTCGCTCCTCCAGTCGCTCCTCTCGCCGCTCCTCTTGCTGCTCCTCCCGTGGCTGCTCCTCCCGTGGCTGCTCCTCCCTCTGCTCCTCCCGTGGCTCCTCTTGCTGCTCCTCTTGCTGCTCCTCCTGTGGCTCCTCCCACCATCGTCGTGAACCCTCCCCCGGCTGTCAACAACCCGCCGCCTCCGCCTCCCGTGGCGCCTCCTACGGCTAACACCAACCCGGGTTCTACGACCGCCATGGCTATCGCCCACCCGGCTCCTGTGACGAACAACGGGCCGGCTCCGACTGCCAGCCGCCCGCTCCCTCCGGGGACTGCAGCTGGCGGCAACTCGGTTCCTGGAGATAACGGTGGTGAGTCGGCTCCTCCAGCTCCTCCAGCTAACGGCCCCGCACCTGGCGATGCATCTTTGCAATCCCAGGGCCAGCCGTCCCAGTCCGGGAATGGCAGCCAAGCTCCTCCAGAGCCGGATGGCCCGACAAGCCGGACTCGTTCAGCCACGCGCGCAGCCGCCGCCCATGTCGTGCCGACAACTGGCCAGCAGGGCGAGCAGCAGCAAGTCGGGAACGAGCAAGCGGGATCGAAGCAGGGCGGCACTCGCGGGCGTGGCGGGCGGGGTCGTGGGCGTGGTGGACGGGGTCGCGGGCGCGGTGGTCGAGGCGGTCGAGGCGGTCGAGGTGGCAGAGGTGGTCGAGGTGGCAGGGGGGGTAAAGGCAAGTCCGCAGACGCGAACTTAAGCTCAGATGACGAGGGCCCGTACCCCAACACGCCTGAAATAACAGATGATTAAGTACCTAGTACTCGACAATCCAATCACCACTCCGTGTCAATATGTGAGTTTTTATCCGGCCCGTATCATCGAACGTTGGGCTAATCATAACCAGTCTTTGTAGATGTTTTGTAACGCGTGCCTGGAGCGTTCATTGGACCATAGTTCTCAATGCCCTCTCTATCGACTCGATCTGCCTCCGAACTCGTACTCCTGTTTGATTGACCTATTATCCATCTCCCCGTTTAGCTCGTGCTGATCGTACGGTTGTGTATGTTTTCATCGTTGTATATGTTTTCATCGTTGTATTTTTTTTCATCGAGAACAGCTCCTTTTTCAAGACCGTTTCCTCTTTTTTGGCTGGACTATTACTCGCCCGAATGTGTATATCTAGTGTGATTCGGCACAATCCCATTTGTTAAATTCTGCTACCTTATAAAGTCGGAAATCGTGGTAAAAAAAAAATACAGCAAATCCCGGCGAATGTGAATTCGGGAATCGTATTGAAAGGAGAATCCCTAATACAACAGCCAAACAGGCTCTAAAATCGTATCAACAATCGCGAATTATAGCGTTAGTCACGGCAACAGAAAAAGTTAGATTTCGCCACCTCCCAGTCAACAAGAGCTATTGTTCCACTCCCCGCCGAAAACAGCAAACTCTCATTGTAACGCAAGCGTCAAACGCAAATCGGATGGTGATTGTAGTGATGGGTGGCATCGGTACGGGTCCCTTTCAAGGCGGACTGATGGTGGATGTTCGTGAATAGGCTTGTATCTGAAGTGAAATGATATTGAACGTCATTGAGGGTAATAGGTGGAGATGAATGCGCAAGAGGGTCCACAAGTCCACAAGTCGATAAAAAGTCATAGGGGTAGGCCGGGCGCAAGCTCCAAGAGACGAAGTAATATTGCGGGCACGGTCGTTTCCGCCCAGCCACTCAGGTATCCTCAGAACCCTACCCCTCACCCCTCCGACCCACTGAAACCCCAAGATCTGTTCCAACCGGTTAATTGACCCAGTTCTCCCCCACCAGCCCGCTTTCCATAATCCTCATCCCAATCTAAAACGCCGGCCGCCAAACTCTTTGAGTGAGTACAAGATCGCGCACTCGAGATAATGCGGAACCGAACGCGCGGCACGGTGGTGTCGTTTCGAGCCTTCGTCGAACCACGCTTGTTCAAGCTATAGAAAGTTTTGACTCGTGCAAGAGGTCCAGGTAGACTGGAGTTCGCGAAGAGAGGGGAGAACGTGTTCTAGAGTAGCGTGATTGCGTCGGCGTAGTCCAGCAGAATACAAGTCCAGAGTGCATGTGTTCGGGTGGCTGTTCCAGTGGAAAATTTCTGCCTCGGTTTCAGACCTCCCACGTTGTCTCCAACCGTTCACTAGAAGCTGCATTTGGCGTTGCGCCGTATCGTCGTACAAAGATGGTACAAGCATGTGATGCGGATGAGGAACGGGTACGTCTGTATTTCCACTCGGTCGGTCAACAGAACGCAAGCTCCATTGGACTTGGAGCGGCGAGCAACAAGATGATAAGAAATGGGATAGGAGGGCCTAGGTTGTCGCTAGCAGGGGCCGAATCACGGAGACCTTAGATCTGCTAGCCGAGTTGAACAGACTTTGTTCGAGAAGATGAATCCGGGTCGATGGAGGGAGTGTCTTCGCTATTTGATAGCGGATATAGCGCGAGAGATAGGTTGCAGCAAATCTCATCCGTTTAAAGCCAATCGCCGGACGAGGAACCGCCATTCGACCTCATTGATACGAGTTCGTTGACCGAGACTAGAAGAAAGTGGACAGGGAACAGAGACTGAGAGCGCCGGGGCTATGTCTTGAGCCTGGAGCCGTTGGTGCGACCGATAGATTAAACGAAAATGTCAGCGCGATCTTGCTTGATGTCAGGACGGGCTAGAACGTTGCTAACGACTAGCAGGCTCATTCAACTCCGGTCAACTCACCATTAAGGATCGTTTTCGACGACCACATTGCCCATAGCGTCTCTTCGCTGCTTAATTGTGGGCAGCATGGCCTTAGTTTCCCCTCGCCATCGTGTTGGCCCTCGCAAGTCGGCCGCTGATTGACTTGTTGAATGATCAAGGTCGTCGAGCAATCGCGTAGCTAGAAGATTGAGAGTATGAAACCCGAGGACGTGGTAGTCCAGTTTAAAGCCCGTTGCGTCGAGTCCGAGGATGAACAAATCTCACGTGACTCGGAAGCATTATACTCCCGCTGTGGCCTGGTTAGCCTCCACCACTCGCCACCAGCCACCCAATTGACATGCTACACCAACCACCGCACACTCACTTCCAGACATACAGGCGTCCAGTTGGACCGGCTCTCACTCTATTGACACTGGAAGGAAGCTTGAGTAACTAGAAAGACTACTTTGAGACACGCTTTTGAAAGGACTGTGAGGTCCGAGGGACCTCAGAGTCGAACGCAAGGGTGTTGGTGGTGCTAAGACTCAGTGAGTAGGCATGACTTGTCAAGCGACTTGGATTTGAGGGATATGGTCTGTATGTGCACGAGAGCATGTCTTCAAAACAAGAGAGATGAGATACAATAGGGGGCGGAACGTGTATCGGGTAGGCACGGCCGCAGGCAATAGAAGCACCGCGGACGCCAGGCTTGGCAACTGAGAAATATGCGTGACGAAAAGGTTCGAGCAAAGAGTCCGGCGCCCTCAATGTCGGTCTTGAGGATAGTCGTGAAAGCGGGTAGCAGCAGGACCTAGGTTGCACGCTGAGACCCATATCATCATCGCCGTGACACCGATGTGGCGTCAAACTACTGAGAAGGTCCCTCATGACGCGCGATACTCCAAATCTAACGGCCCGACCAGATTGATATCCTATATCTTGTACCCCAGAGCTAGCCAATCCTGTGGGAACTGGGTCACGCTGAACCATCGTGGTTCAAGAGTACCGAGCGCGCTGTGCATGAGTTCGTGTCGCCGTAGAGTATGGCGCATAAATGATTGTGGAGTCGGAGGTGTAGGTGGAAGAACGTCGGAATTACACAAGTAACCACACAGAGCGCCCCAGTCCTCATGGATAGGGAAGAGCGAGCAGCTGCAATACCGGCGCTGGGCCGGAGAACGAGAAGCGCGGCGGAGGTAGAAACTAGAATTTTCGCCGTCCTTACTACGGCCTGGAGAAATGAAATAACTGAGATCGGAAGGGGCAAGTGGGCCAGGAATCGCCTTGAAACGTCCTAATCACTGCGAGACCCAGTAGAACGGACTGGCCAGGGAGTTGGTGTGATTCAAATTTGATCTGTGCCTGGATACAATTGATCGGAGGGGATAGGCAAAGTCACTCAAGGAACAGCCAATAAACCCAAGAATAGAACTAGAGAGTACGGATTATGAGGAAGCATAAAATACCAAAGCAGCCAGATATGGCGACTCTCCTCGAAAACTGGAGAACAGGTCGGGACATCGGAGGAACAACGTCACGTGAGCAAGTCTGCTAGCGCAGTTGTGGCCGAGAGTAAAGTTGTTGAGATTGATATTCTCGAATTGAGGTGGAATCGAGGTTGACGGAAGTACGCAGATATGTATAGGACACTGAAACAAAGGAGCCAAGACATTTGGATGACTCAGGCTTGAAATTTCTTCAAGTCCCTCCAATGAAAAATCCGAGAGTCCTGGAAGCAAGCCCAGAGACTTGCTTTCCCGGAGCCTGAGCACCTTGCATATTATGCGAGGTATCAAGGGTATTGGGGGGGCTCGAGGAGACAAAGATCCAGCCGTCGGTCTGAGGGAGGTGGGGAAAGTTGTGAAGAGTCGGGTCGCGCTTCGCTCGGATGAAGATATGGCGATGTTTCAATAGAGGCACGCGTGTACCACATCTGGAAAAACCTGGATCATTAGATAGCTCTAACTAGGTCTAATTAGGTCTAATTATTGGGTTAGGGGAATTACCGACTCCCCCCCATTTATAAGAAAAAATTAGACCAAATTAGAACTTGGGGTCTCTAATTAGGCCAAATTATCACCAATTATCGCCAATTATTGGTGGATTATGATTTCCAACCCCAGGTTCTTTTTTGCATGGACGTCTGTATAGGCTTAGTAAGCACCCCTGGAGTGTGACAGAAGCCATTACTGCATGAAAAAGGTGGATTATGCCCAATTATCCTCAATTATCCTCAATTAGCCCAAATTAGAAAAAGTGCAATAATTAGACCAAATTAAAAAGCGAGCCTGTAATTAGATATCCACATTTTCCTGATGCAAAAGGTAGCCAAGAAATTGGAGACAAGTTCCATCCCAGCGAGGAGGCGAAATGAGGCGGAGTCGGCCAAGACGGTGGCGGATTAAGCCAAGATCTGTTCGCGAGAGATGTGCCTGACGGATTGAGAGTGAGCCAGGTTGACCCTGTTGTTTGAGCGCCACTATCCCTTCCATCACCTCCCGCCTCTCTCGACCAGACCCGAATGTCAACCGAAGGCAGTAGCATAGTCCTCCGCTTCGAATCGACCCCCTGTAGCCTCTTCAGCCCTCCGTTGAGGAAACCTGTCCGCAAAATGGACCAGAAAGCCCGCCAAACCATTACATAGACCAATGCGGCACACCCCTTGAAGTTTTAACCCAAACTTTGGATCGTTTCGCGGCGCGGCAGGTCTCTAACGCTTTTGGAACCAGAAGCAATACGTAGTCAGATTTTGGATATGTGGAATAAATTGGAGGCATGAATCTAGGGGCGAGGACCAGCTTTCGAGTTGGAGTTCTGTCGTCGCGTAGTGGTTTTGATATAGTAGATCGAAGAGCGGATGGGGCAAGCCGAGAGAACTGTGCATAGTATATCTAGTCTGGTTTGGGGCGTCCTGATCTGCCTCCTGGATCGTCTACCGACGGTCACGGAGGGCTAGCGGCCCAGTCACGAGTAGTTTTGTCCTTGTGCAGAAATATGTTAAGCGGGTGGAGTTGGGAAAATATAGTTTGCGACGGGAGTAGCGAGGAGCCGGGCATCAGCAAGGTAATAAGGTCGTTCGTTCGTGAGGAGGTTATGGATTGAGCAAGGTGGATGTAGTATTCCAGCCCAGGTGCGACGCCAGAATCCGCCAAGTACTAAGGTACCAATGTTTGGCTGAGCTCGTCGAGGAACCGATGTTGGTTTTGGAAGTGGCCGAAGTGGTGGTGCAGAACTGAACTACAAGAAATCCGCAGCAACTAGCTAAGGTTGTTCGCCCGAAGTTTTCATATGAGATATTGTCGCGGTAGGACGTACAAGTCGTTGAGGTAGCCCGGGGAATACGACGGTGAGGCTTGATTCGTGTAATCTCGGCACTGTGCGCTCACCTCTTCTCGAAACCACAATGACGATGCCAAGAGTGTACAGACTGAAGTGGAAGAAGATGGTGGCTAAGAGATTATCGAAAGGTGTTCCGAGGCCAAGGCATGATCGTTGGTTTGTTGATGTGGGCTGCGATACGTCAAGCCAGTCCAGATCTGCACCGAGACTCAGCTCGTCGGATCCGGCAGATACAGGGAGGCAGCAGTTCGGATATTGGCGGGCGATTCAATTACAACGGAGCCAAAATCATACGAGAGCCAGGACGGTCGGTGTTCTTGCTGCGAACCTGGAGAATCAGCGTGGTAAGCGTCAGATGAGAGAGGACGCACTAGCCATCACCAGATAGCTCCCATCATCGTTGCCGTGCCACCGCTATGTTTTGGCTGGTTAAAGCAGCCGATAACGATGGACAACGCCCGACACCTAACCACCCAATCAAGTCGACACGCCGAGCCCCGCCATCACGCCGTCCGAACGATTCCAGGCCGAGTGTCGTCCAAATACATTTTTGGAAGTATCAACTAATGGTTTCTGAAGTCTTCGTTGCCGTAGAGCGTCGTCGCCGAGTATGCAGTGAGAGCGTGGCCGAGGATGTGCCCATGGTCGGAACAAGTGTCGTGGTCAAGAGCAGAACGAGACCAGCTGACTAATCATCGGGTCCGAACTCTGGTGACTATCTTTACGTCAGCGGATTCCGTCCAGCGTTCGACTCCTGGTGCCGGTCCGTGTCGCAGGCCGTCCACTCGTCGGCGGACGGTAGAGTACGTCGCGGCAGTGATGTAGCGCCTTTACACCTCGGGGAAGGAGTGTGTGTATGCGCCGCCGGAGCGATATGATGGAAGCGGAATCGTTAAAGCGAGGCGACCCAATTGTGAGGAGGTTCGGAGTGTAGTGACCACGCAGGCGGCAAAGAGCTGATGATACAAAAGCTGAGAGATATAACAGCTGGTATGAAGTAAGATTAGACCTTTTCTTAACTTTCTACTAGCCAAATATCAGTCCGCGGCGCCTGATACCACAGCAATTTACGCCTTCAATTGGATTGTTGGACTTCAGGCTTGGGAAATGACCATGCGTAATGGCAGTCAAATTACTCGCTCACTGACTGGGCCTTTCCACCATCGACGAATCATAGAGTAATCGCGGTCTAGGTGATAAATTTGTCTTATACCTTCTTAACAGCGAAGACGACAGACTCAAGCTTGGATTCTGTGGATTCGTGGGTAACATACAAGCGTTCAGACGACAAAAGTCAGAGACCTGGCCGTTTCATGATACAAAAATTCATATTGCGCCATCAAGACGTTTTTGGCAGAAACACTCGAGGAGATCACACGACGTGAAAAACCAACAAGAGAAAACTAGGAGGCAGAACAAATTACCATCATTCCTAGGATGTATGCGTCAGAAAAGTGGACCACATACCTCCAACACTTCATTCAGACTTCCAGCACTCTGTCCACCTCGGACCGAGCGCCGCGTCGGTAAAGTCTAGCTCGAAACTGCCTTGTTGATGGATCAACACCGTGTTCTGCGGCCACTTCAGCATCGGTCGAAGGTCCGCCAGGACCCAAAACAGGAGCGACAAGTCGTCGCCGACAACCCAGCCGTCTTCGTTTACGGTCCAGTAGTCTGAGTTCTGAGGGGTAGCAAGACACTTCTGGGTGTCCCAGACTCGGATGGTGGAATCGTGAGAGCATGATGCGATGAGTTGACTGTCAGGCGAGAAGGCAACCGACTTGACCCAGTCAGTATGAGCTCTGAATGGACCAGTCGATGCATCCCCTGTCTCTGCGTCCCATACACGTATTGTCTGATCGAAAGAGCCAGAGACGATGTAGCGGCTGTCAGGAGAGTACATGGTTGACCAAACAAAGTCGGTGTGTCCTGCTAATGGACCAAGTACGCTATGTCCTGTCTCTGCGTCCCAGATACGAATCGTATGGTCATCAGAACCAGAGAGAATGTGGCATCCATCAGGTGAGTATGACACTGAGTTAACTTCTTTAGTATGTCCCTCAAACGGACCAGCCAACATAGCCCCAGACTGAGCGTCCCAAACTCGGATAGAGCAATCCCCTGAGCAGGACACGATACGTCCACCGTCCGGCGAGTATGCAACCGACAACACCCAGCCTGTATGTCCCCTAAACGGACCCAGCATCATGCTTCCACTCTGAGCATCCCAAACACGGACGGTGCGGTCATCCGATCCGGAAGCAAGGTGACAGCCGTCAGGTGAGAACGCCAGAGCATAGATCTCGCCATCATGGCCTTTCATTGGGGCGGCAGTCATCCGCCCAGACTGCGCATCCCATACTCGAATGGTCCGATCGTCAGAAGCCGAGGCAACGCGGTCGCCACTCGGCGAGAACGCCACCGAGTTCACATCCGCGGTGTGTCCCTTGAGCGGACCAACCAGCCTCCTGCCGGTCTGCACATCCCAGATGCACACCGTACAGTCTACAGAGCCAGACACGATCCGACTCCCATCAGGTGAGAACGCAACTGAGTTGACCGCCGCGGTATGCCCCTCAGACAGACTGGATCGAGTGTGTCTAGTCCGAGCGTCCCAGATGCGAATGGTGTGATCAGGTGAACAAGAGACGATGCGATTGCCGTCAGGCATGTAAATAGCCGCATATACCCGGCTGGTATGTCCCCTGAGCGGACCAGCGACTGTCTGGCCTGTGTGTGCATCCCAGATGCGGATCGTGTGATCTTGTGAGCTCGAGACTATGTGAGCGCTGTCAGGAGAGTATGCCACAGAGTAAATCACATCGGTGTGTCCCTCGAACGGGCCAGCTATCAGATTGCCCGAGTGTGAGTCCCAGACTCGAACTGTGTGGTCTTTCGATCCAGAGGCAATGCGGGTTCCGTCAGGTGAATACGTGACCGACCAAACCCAATCAGTATGCCCATTAAGTGGACCAAGCCGTAGCTCCCCATTTTGTGCGTCCCAAATGCGAACACTACAATCATCAGAGCCAGAAGCGATACTTCTCCCATCAGGCGAGTAAGCCACAGACCGAACGCCGTCGCCATGCCCATGACATAGTTGAGTACACGCATTGCCTGTCTTCGCATCCCAGATACGAACGGTTTTATCGTCGGCACCAGAGGCGACATGAAAGCTATCAGGGGAGAAGGCAACGGAGCGAATGTATCCTGTGTGTCCTTCTAGTGGACCGGCCACAGGTTGCCCGGTCCTCACGTCCCATATTCGGATAGTCTTGTCGTCAGATCCAGAAGCAACGCGAGCACCGTCAGGCGAGAAAGAAACCGAGTTAACAAAGCCTGTGTGACCTGTGAGCGGACCTGCCACAATCTGACCGGTGTATGCGTCCCAAATGCACACGCTGTTGTCATGAGAGCCAGACGCTACCAGACGACCATCAGGCGAAACACAAACGGAGAAAACCGAATCGCGGTGTTGCCAGGCTGCCAGCCCTGCCGACTCCCGGCTTTCTATCGCTGTACCTGTCGCTCGAACTAGATTCTGCATACGGGCTCCGTAGTGTAGCCACATAGGATCTGCCTTGTCCCATAGTGCCAGCACAGAAAGATATATATGCGGCGTGCTTTTGCAGACCGGGTTGGCGCCGACGACGGTTATAAACTTTTGTGTATCTTGGCAAGCCATGCAGCAATCGTCTGGTGCTCCCAGATCCTGTAGCTCATCAATTAGTCGAGTTCTCATTCACCATCAGCTCATACCTTCATCCACCTGTAGGTTTTGGCTAGCATCGCAATACCTCGACTGGTTGCGTTCTTCAGGCTCATCACCTCGACCCAGAGCAAGGCATGCTGGTACAAGAACGTCTGCACGACCGAAGTAAGTGTACTAGAATCGCCTGCTCGTATAAGGTGATCACTCCAGTATTGGCACGCATAATACAAATGCGACGGGATCGACCGCTCAATCCGATTCGCAAGGTCAGGCAATTGTTGATCGAGCACAAATGACGACTCCAGGTTGCAGATGTTGAACCGCAACAAGTCGCGCATCGTTTCGAAACAGCGTTGTGCTAGCTCCTGGTTCTGTCTGACCTCGTCGCAACAGAACCGACCGGACCGCGAGGGAGTAAGCATATAGTTAGGGAATGATGCATGCAGAGTCGATACGACGCCACTATGTTCATCCACATGTAGCACCGACCGCAGTGGTTCGATTGCTCGCTCCGCCTGCTTGGAGCTCGTGAGCTGCAGCAGGGATGCTAAATCTTTGATCGCAAGCGGCTCCCTAGCGCATACAACCGCGCCCAGTACCAGCTTGATTTTGTCTGTATGTCTTGGTTTCAGTTTCTCGTTCCCCAGTGCTTGTAAAAGGATCGCCGTATATAGTGCATCCAATGACTCATGCGCTTCGCCGCTGAGGCTGGAGCCTACATCTAGCATCACTTGAAGCCGGTCGCAGTCGTCGAGCTCATCCTGGCCTTGAATGTAACGCACAGCCGTTGCAGCGTAGATGAACAACTTTCCGGACCGCACTACAAGTAGCTTGATGCTATCCTCTGGAATATGCAACGGCCGAAGCTTAGATCGAAGGTATGTTTCGATGTCAGCTTGTACGAGCGACTGCTCGATGTCATGCAAGTGATATAACGTCCGACGCACTCCTGTGTGAAGAGCAGTCATGTGACCGAGCAGGTTGTGCTCTGGGCGGCATGTTACGAAGAACTTGACCGGCAGTTCATTGGCGGAGCGTAGTAGGACGTCCAGGATAGACAGAGTGACCACAGGGCTAGAGCATTCATCCAGTGCGTCTATCACTATCACAAGCAGACCGGCAGGGATCTCGTCTTTGATTTGTAGTAGTGGATCTCTCACTAGCTTCTCGAACTGAGTGGTCACGTTCTGAGCTCCCACGTCTGGATCCTCGCCTAGAATGCGACACAGGCTATCCTGGAACGGACGACTGACGCGAGCTAGCTGGTACGCTATCGTAGGCAATATACGTGCCTCGTCTCGACAGTCGGGCAGCGAACGAGAGCAGAAGAAGCTAGCGGCAAGCTGGCGAGACAGCCCGAGCATGTTGCAAAAAGTATAGGCTATCGTAGTCTTTCCGGTACCCGCCATGCCGTTCATCCAGTACACTTTGGCACCTTTTGGATCGCTCGCCCAGTTTTGCAGCCCTTCCAAGACCGCTAAGCGAGTGTTGGGGGCACAGTCCCCTCGACTAAGCTGAGACGCTGCACGGGAGCTGTACGACGCCGCCCTGACGGGGGTCAGTCTCTCTAGGCGGGCATCCTGACGAATCAAAGGCAGTTACATCAAGAAAGACCGTTGCTCGGTACAAATCGACGACTCACGGCCAGGCTCTCGTTTGCTATTGCCAAGCTTTGATTGGTGGTTCTCCAAATGCTAAGGATCGAATCGCTCTTCCCAGATATTAGTGGAGGAACGCGCTTAGCCGCCCGCACCTACCTGCAGCCGGCGGAACAGCGCATCTAGCCGACGATAGCAGCCGACCAGCTCGTCGATATCAGACTTTGCCTCAACGTAAGTCCTCGCAGTGGTACGTGCTTGTTTCTCTTTGACGTGGTTGACTTCCTCGGTTAACGCTCTGCGTATCAATTAGCATTTCTGTCGCGCTATATTCGCCCGATGAGCCTACCCAATCACGTTTGTAATCAACTCGGACATTTGCGCAGGGTCAACTTGGTTGAGATGGACTTGGAGTGAGTTGATCGTGGTCGTAATGTCTTCAGTAAGAGCTTCGTAATCTTTGCGATTCTTGGCCGCTGCCTGCGTAGCAGTTTTGTTTAGTCTCGTTGGCTTACAGTAAGTAGCCATACCCACTGGTATGTTATCGACGTAATTTGCTAGTATGTCTACGACGGACTTGAAGGTCGGTACTACATCTACGCACTTGCCTAGCGCATTGAGTGATGCTTTGAGAATAGCCGAGGTGGTGTCCTTGACTTGATCGCCGCTCGGGGTGGGACGTGGCGACTGAGCAGGCTTAGGCGTGTACGCAACGACGTCGGAGCTAGACGGGATTCCGGCCGCTATTACAGAAGGTGGCACGAAAGTTGATTGTTTAACGCTCATTGTGCTGTTGTCCAGAGCCGAGGCGTCCGGTTTTTCTAATTGTTCGGTAGTTGATGGCTCGAGGGTGGGTGTTGACTCGGGGGCGGGCACACGAGTAGAAGGTTGCCCCATAATTGCCGTTCTGGCTGTCACGTTGGCACCTGATGTTGGTTTATCTATCGGGAGGCCTTGCGTAATAGTAGGGTTGGAGTCTGCGCTGCTAGAGGTGGGATCGCCTTGATCTGACAGAACAGCGCTTAACGAGGAAGGTGTAGGGGAGCGAGGCCTGAAGAAACCTCTAAATGCTTGGCCGGAGTCTCTGAAGAACTTGCGCGCCTTGACGCGGTTTGACTCCTTGGAGCTCATGATCTTATGGCACGATCTGAAGTGGTAGTCTCGAGGTGGTGGTAGGGCGGACGAGAGGATTGGATGAGACACACGTGTTGGCGCTCGTTTGATCCGCGGAGAGATGGAGGCGACTTGGAACGAAGCTTAGGTGGAGCTCAATGAGTCTGAAATAATCAGGTGAGTGGTCAACTCGTACTTGTGTTTTGCGCATCCCTTGAGGTAACTTCTTCAGGCAGATAAATATATGCCGGGCAATACCATGCATATAGCCTACCATTACACACTAAATCATCGAATTGAGTCCCAATTAACGGCCCCGCCCCGAAACTTCGGCAAATGGTTGTAGTAGCCGCTAGGGTCATAGACTGGCCGCTTCGCTAGCTGGGAACGTGCTACAAACATTGGACAGCGATTCGATAATAATCATATTGAGAACACAAATCTTTCCTATCCATGAAGGCGAAACTCTCCCGAAGGCATATAGAACTTAGGCAAGATACAGAATCCATGAGATTGGAGTCGCCCAGCACGGCGGTGTTGTGGGAGAAACGATTCCAATCCAGGCACTACTAGAGCCAGTCATAAACAATAGCCACACCTACCGCCGCCATCTAGTATGTGCAGCACCAATAAGACCAAATCACACCTCTCTCGAACACCATCATCTGGTCTTCGTCAAATGAATGTTCAGATGCCTATATATTGTAACCTCCAGGTTATGAAATCGAGGTCGGCCGTGTATGTACATGATAATGGAATGAAAATGAATGACGAGATGAATGGTAGAATGAGTGAGTGA
Source organism: Ceratobasidium sp. 428 (assembly GCA_019623705.1). NCBI lineage: Eukaryota > Fungi > Basidiomycota > Agaricomycetes > Cantharellales > Ceratobasidiaceae > Ceratobasidium > Ceratobasidium sp. 428. Next base: position 18,727 of record WSTJ01000193.1, read on the forward strand.
ATGAATGAATAAGAATACAGGTCGCCACACAATTGATACTACCTCACTATGAACCCAACAGCTAGTAAACGCGTCACGAGTCTCTCGTCGCGCCATAACATCTCAACCCCTTTCGCCAACAAATGCTAGCGCAGAGTTGAGTGTACGGATCGTTACTCTGCACGGTCGCGGTCAGCAGGAAACAATCACCCTAGCGCTGAAAGGGACTTACGACGACAAACACGGCTTCCGCATCATGCGCCTTGGCCGCTCGTTCAATCAGCGACCCGATATCCGGTCGGCCAGACTCGCCGGTATCGTGTAGGATCAATTGGTTAGCAGGGAGATTCGAGGTCACCGCCTTCCATACTGCTTCGCCGTACGTTTTGCGGTGATTCTGGGGGTGGGGAAGATGGCAAATTGGGGGTGTGGCGAGTTGGAGCGAAGTGTTCCAGAAGTGAATTGAGATTTGAAATGGAATGAATGAATGCGGGGCGAGCTTCAGAATTTCATCCGGAGGACAGAAGGAGAACACAAACCTTTGCAATCCAGATAAGCATAATGTTGCTGGTAGCTTGCTCGATGTGCGGCAGCGCAGGTGCAATCCCGGCTCCGGTGCAGACCGTCACCACTGGAAACCCATACAAAATCATTAGATATCGTGGTACCCTTCCTTCATACAAGTTCCAAACTCACCCTTCCTGTACGACCGGTGCATATACATAAAACCCGGTGCCTGGACACCCCTGATCCACATCCTTCCCGGTCCTCTCCGGTCCAACACGTCGCTGATGAGTTTCGTCGTCCAGTCCCCAGCCCTTGCAACAATCAGCGAGGGCTCCTTCTTTTCCAAATCTGTCATCGCGACGCTGAACGCGTGCCACTCGCGTCCATCCCGACTGATCCGTGCAAATGTCCCAGAACGCATGGTTGGGGTGCCAGGGAATGTAAGAACCGCAACGGATTTGTTGGCCCGAATAGAGATACGCGCATGTCGAACGGTAAACCAGACGTAGAAAATGCTGATGACTGAGATGGCGGTGAAGTAGGGAAGCGAGGTGTAGAAGAGTTGAGCGGGTGAGGCGAGGGTGAAGGCTTTGATGACGAGATGAACGATGAGGCCTGCGACGACGAACCAGCCGACATATCGATGCGTGTACTCCCAAGCGTTGTGGTATCGCTCTCTAATCGGCCGGAGAGCGAAGCCGATGATAACCGTAATGCCGACGGGGAGTATCAACGCTGTGGCCAGCAGGGCAACCTCTAGGGTTGACGAAAGGTTAACCTCCATGCCAACCTCTGCGACATACAGAACAATCCAGCTGGGCAAATGAGATCAGCGCCTCGCCACACATACAAATCCTTATCAGCAAAAAGCTTACCCGAACGTTGCCAACGCACATCCGACGTGTAACCCTCCGATCGGGTGAAGCATTCGGTGAGCGTAGAACCTTCGAAATGGAAACATGCTGACCAGCCAGTACGAAAGACCTAGGAGCAGCTCATTTCGGACGAGTACAGCGAGCGTAAGGTTTGCCAGTGACGCCTGTGCGATGAAGCTTGTGTGAGATGGACTTCGGGAGAGTCGGGCCGCATGGAAACATAACAGGAGTTTATCGAGTAAGGTTGGGATCAGCTAGATTTGATGGGCCCTGGTTGAGGTTGCCGTTCATTTGATCGACGGGGATAGGAGGGGAAAAGTTCAAGGGCCGAGGGGCTTGGAGAGACCACCGGGCGCAGTGGGGAGCCGTTCACTAGATTATGGAAGAAAGCGAATATTGTCTCTGACGGTGGTAGTACCACTCAATGGGCTGAAGGATAGTGAGATCCTGCGCAATAGCATCGTTAAGGTTGTCCTCGCTGGAGGATGGATATTTTCCCAGGTCGGCAAAGTTGAAGTTCGGTGCCAGAGGCGTAACCAAAGATATAAATGTCGTGGACTCGAATGAAGACCGCAACGAGAGTCCTGAGGGCGAAGACAGGTGGGCAAGGCCTTGACGGATACTAGGATGAACTGGCGAACGGTCGAATGGCAAAGGCTACGACTCTCGCAGGAAGGCGAAGAGTAGGCAAGATGTCGGGGGAGCCAGACCGCATTGTTGTTCTTGAAGGAAGGTGGGGGACTTCGAGCAGTTATGTGTTAGAGTCGTGTCTTCCGGGAGCCAGACACATGCACCTTTTTTATACCTGAGACGAGTGCCCAACCTGACCAGCGCAAATCATTTGCCGATCACTAAACACAGGAGGTCGAACCGATTCTGACGGAGAGGGGCCTCAGTAGCGTACCCTTGAGTTACCCAAAAGCGAAATTATTGTGTGCGTCAGGCACAATTAGGTAATTCCTCCCTGTTCAGATCATCAATGTTTATCGATCGAGTGCTGGTAGAACGTCGACTGGACTTACAGTAGAGCAAGAAGAAACAACTGCGGTCCCGAATTGGCAGACGTCATGGAGGGCTGGATTGTGCGTCCCGGCCAAGGACTCCCATTGTGGTGCCTAAACACTGCCTGAGCTAGTTTTTTCGCACGTTCAGAGTCAAAAACAAGCTTTTATGTTGATTTTGATCATCCGCAAGCGACCGAGATAAGATACGGAGCCGCTCTGAGTGTGGTCGAGGTCGAAAGCGTCAGGTGGCTGGTCGCGTGGGATCACCTTGTTTACATATCTAGAACGTCGGCAAGGACTCGGCGACAACAGTGACACGCGCCTCCTGCGGCCGTCCTTAGTCCCACCGGGGAATACTAATTTTACGACAAGTCTATGCTTCGCAATCTGTTTTGTCTGCGTGGATGGGTTGAGAATTGGCCGTCCGACCAACACTATGATTGTGAAGGAAGGTGGGGACGTCGGACAGTTTTGTGTTAGCGTTGCGTCTTCCGGGGGCTCATGTCTGACAGTCCGCGCACCGTGTTTTATACCTGAGGTGAGCACCCAACCTCACCAACGCAGGATATCTGCCAGTTTCCAAAGAGATTTATGGACGACAGTTTGGTGGCGGATCATGGTACCCTACTCGGTTCGTCCAGTGGTGGTCGAGGGGGCGTTTAGAGTTGCTGCGTGACCGTCATGTTTGCGTAGAGATCAAGGTCGATCACAAATTTGAAATTTGAAATGTGCCTGGATGAGGTCAGTTGCTCCGCGGACATAAAGTGTGGGAGGCCGAGAATGTCGCGTGGAACGAAGAGCTCAACCGACTCAAATTGATTGTTTGACAACGGAGAACCAGCCTGTTAACGATCAGACTCCTACCCAATCTCTGTGCACGTGATCTCAGGGCAAATACAGGGTTCTTTGCCTCGCTGAGCGTGCACGAGAGACTGGCACAACTTGTAAGTTTATTTATATTTACTTTGGCTCCCTCCCTGACTTTTTCCCTGATGCCTCTGATGAAGACGGCATGGGCTCGTGCCAACAGAGTCCAGCGTTGGCAGGCCGCGCCCGCACGTCCCTCCGCCTTCCAGAGGCTGTCGGCGTCGCCTCAGAAGGCGTCAACGTCGGCGGCGGCAGTGGCGGCGACGCCGAAGGCGGAGCGCGCCGCCTGCGTTTGATCCCACATAAAATACATTGATACATAAAGACTAAGTATGCACAAGTAGCTTTTAAGGAGATGTAAGACAATAGAGAAGGGAATCAACGTATTGCGGAGCCGCCTACGTATCCGGATTGACTTGTGTTGCCGCTGAATGCGACGTATGCGGCGCTAGCTCTGTCATGTAGCTTCTGAAACAGTATTTAATCAATCAGCGTTTGACTCCCTTCGTAGTCCGACGGAAACTTGGATTTAAGGGAACCCGATAGACGATTTTAGTACATGTTGGATAGCGGAGCTAGCCCAATGGGTGGGTGTGCATTCATTGAGAGTGCAGGCGAGCGGGAACACCAGGCCGCGCCGATCCGTACTCTCAAGCAGAGATAACGCGCTGTGACTCGTAGGCAAGCAGAGCCAGTCGTTAAACGATAGAGAGAGAGGAAAGATGAGACACACGACTAAGAGGTGTACATTACACATTAATACGGTACCACCCGGTTTCACCTGAGCGTCCCAGTACTAGTACGACTACGGATTAAAGGAGAGAAAGAGATGTGACTACCACGAATAGGAATGCAGAAAAAGATTCACCACGGCGAAAAGACAAAAACAGTCTTTGATGTGAGTGATAGTTCAGCCTCACGCAGGCGTAGTGCTCATGACGGATGATTCGATGCGGGCGTGGTTCTCTCACGCAGAGCCCTAGTGACTGCGTCAGAAGAGAACATATCCTCTATTCCAACTCTACTGCTTATCTAGATTTTTCTCCCAGCATGCTCATAAGTCTATGCGCGTTCAGCGGTGTCTTAAAGGAAGGTATTGAACAGCAGGATACGCCGGTATTATGCCAGGCGCCATCTAATAAACATGCAAAAAACCATACTCTTAGTTGTGCGTCCTAATGGATGCCAGCAGACCAGTTTACGGCCTTACGGCCTCTATCAAAACGAGTAACTTGCCTGATGCACTTGGTTTATCCTATGTCTACGACTCCGAACATTTGTACAACAAGCTTAAACTCGTTATGCATACATCGTGGTGACCGTCCGGTATCACAATACACCGATTTTGCGAATGTATGCGCGCATTTTTGGCCTCATGTCTATCTACTACATGCATGATTTCGTTCAGAAACGAATATAAGTAGCGTGCTCCGTCTTTGGCGTCGCTGCCATTGGTGGCACAGGTTTTCGTAGTAAAGCTGACATTCTGTACACGCTTCCACCCAGAGTTGAATACGGGCGGCGCGCTCCGCCTTCGGCGTCGCCGCCACTGCCGCCGCCGACGTTGACGCCTTCTGAGGCGACGCCGACAGCCTCTGGAAGGCGGAGGGACGTGCGGGCGCGGCCTGCCAACGCTGGACTCTGTTGGCACGAGCCCATGCCGTCTTCATCAGAGGCATCAGGGAAAAAGTCAGGGAGGGAGCCAAAGTAAATATAAATAAACTTACAAGTTGTGCCAGTCTCTCGTGCACGCTCAGCGAGGCAAAGAACCCTGTATTTGCCCTGAGATCACGTGCACAGAGATTGGGTAGGAGTCTGGTTAACGATATGCTCCAGCGATCCTCGGCGGTTGAAAAGGAAGGAATCATTGACGGCGGATTTTTCTCCAGAGACCTCGTTGCTTTGTTTTGGGTAATGAAGTATGAACTATTTCCTTATGTTTCGATCAAAATCATAAAGAGGTGAGCTCCAGCAGCGTGTCTGATTGGGGGTAAATAAACAAAACATAACAGAATAGCAAAAGAGCAAGTCTCAATGCGATGGGGGAAATCGCATCGGCGCAGAAACATCGAGGAGACTGGAGTGGTCAATGCACAATCATCTTCGTCACTAGCCGTAAGACATCCTCCAGGAAATCCTCCGAGTCTGACCGATCAAAACACAAGATGTGGCCTACCACCACTGATGAATAAAGCATCGCTCGTCCTCCCGAGAGTCCCAGTTCACAAAACCCGACGAAAAATACGGACTTCTTCCAATATCCCCATTGTAACTATCCGTCATCAGATGAGACCAAGCACTCGCAGTTCGACGATTGCCGTCCCAAACTCTCCTCACGTCGCACTGATCGACGCTCCCGGGGACATCATTCATGTACCTAACTTGGCACCGATTTTGATCGAGGGGTTACCATACTGTAGCCTGGAGGCCGATCTTCGGGTCGCCGTACCCCGGTGCGAAACTGGAGAACTAGCGGAGTTCGGATACCTATGCCTAAGGGGTGATTCGTTTTTGTATAACGTCTTCCCGTCCAAACTTTCCTTCCGTGAGGACAAGAGAACGAAAGGTGGATGTCGCCCCGAGTTGGTCCTGGCTGATAGTCCAAGCGTGCCGAGGGGACGATAAAGACGGGCAGGGGCCGAGCATAGACTCCAAGAGACGAGGCGACGTCGTGAGTGCAATCGATTCCGTCTGCCTTCTCAAATATCCTCCATGCTCCATCGTTCAGGCCGAAAGATTAAAGCACCAACAATTCCTCCAGCCGGCTACTGCCTTTGCCTCCTCCAGCCACTCCCTGGTTTTGGTAATCCTCTTCCTGATCTTAATTATTGCCCAAGACTCTTCTGGTGTGCTTCAAAACCCTGCATTCGTGACGAGGTGGGGCCCAACTCTCGTAGCGCGGCGCTGGTGGCTCTAAGCAGTGCTCGCGTCATCCTCGTCCATGCCATCGGCGTTCTCCAATCGCAGGAGAGGTCTGGATGAGTAGGGTCCGTAGGGAGGTGGAAGGATTCGGCTTGGAGTTCATTGGTCGCGTTGGCGTGGCGCAGCAAATAAAAACCCCAGAGATTGAGTTCATGCGGTCGTTCCGGTGGGAGAGATCGTAAGGTGGAGCAGCTCCGTCTGCCGCATCGTCTCCAGATGTCCGGAAGGCCATAGTTATAGTTGCGCCGTGTTGCCCCACACTAGTAGTCCGGGCATGTCATGTGAATAGGAAACGAAAGCATCCATAGTCATTCAGATAGCAAAAGGTCTGTCGGTCCTAGAATGGCGGGAAACGAGACGACAAGCACTGAAAGAAGCACCGAGATTGTCGTTGGGAGGTGTAGCATCACGGGTTGTACGATTGACCAACCGGGTTGAGTAGCTTGTGTTTGGTAAAATAGAGCTGGGTATATGAAGGGAGTGGCGTTGGGATCTTTGGTGGCAGACACATTGCTGAGGATGGGTCGCAGTAGATCTCGTCCGTTTGGAGCTGATCCTCGACCGAGAAGCCGTTGTACTGGGTTATTCTCACTGCGTCCATCGGCCCCGGCGGGGAAGAAAAGGACAGAGAGTACAGCTTCGAAGTTCCGGGGTCATATCTCGAGCCTAGAGACCCGGGTACTACCGACGGCAAGACGAAGACATCGGCGCAGCCGTGCTTGGTGTTGTGATGGACTAGAGAGTCGTTAGCGACTAAACGGCTTGCCCAACCCTGTTCAGCTCACCATGCAGGATCGTATTCAAGGACCATATCGCCCAGAATATCCCTTATCGCCTCTTCATAGACATGACCGTTTTGGTTTCCCTTGGCATGTCCTTAGTCCGGCAAGTTGTTGGTGCAATAGTCGAAGTCGCTGCTGAGAAACCGGTTAAATGAGAGATCACGAATATCGGATTCGAGACATGCGTCGTTCGGTCGAAAGCAGGTTGTGTCAATCCGAGTCGAGATAGGTAGATGAGATTCGAGAGAAGTTAACGGGCGTGGGTAGGCCCATGATAAACAATAGCACGTGACCCCGGAGGCAATATACTTCCGTCGTGGCCCAATCGGTCCCTTCGCCACCCACCACGAACTCCCCGATTGACACGCTTCACCAACCACCGTCGGCTCACCTTCGAACATGTACAACCATCGAGATGGGTCGACTCACTCTCCCAAGTCTCCTGAGAACCTTGAATGACTACTCTGAGACATGCTCTAGCAAAGAATTGGAGGTCTTGCTGACCATTGCTACTCGTAATCGAAATTCATCAGGCTATCGCTAGGATCTTCTCCTGCCCTCGTAGCTGCCTATCCGACCTGATAATTCGAGCTTGGTAACTCTTTGTCGCAATCCCGAATCTAATGGAAAATGTACCCGCCCTTGTGCCAAACTTTGATACATGAATCAAGAACGAGCTATCCACTCCCTTGACCTGACTTACTCTGTGCGTATCAAAGTTTACGCTTATACTCCGCATCATCAACTAAGTGCTCATGCCGCACCCCGCCTTGCTATCGAAATGAGCCCAGGACGTGTTCACCTTCGCTCAATCCGCCTCACCTCCACGACTGTTCCTGGGTCACCCTCGTACTCGATAGGATGCATACTAGAACCTAAAGTAGATCGACGAATCCTATTCGCATCTCCAATCCGCGATATACCCACTGTACAAATCTCTTCGTTAACGAATGCCTGGACGTAAAGTGAGGTGCGGGTTGATAACTATTATCCGGTCGGGGTTCTTGTTCCCATAGTGAGACTTGTCGCAAGGTACATCGAGCGCCATAAACTCCGGTCTGTGGGCTAACATATCCTCAACTTCATCTCCCGCTACTTTATCATTTTGTCCCCAAAAGCTCTCACACCGTATCATTATCAGAATCACTCACCAGCCCTTGTGGATCATGGCCGCAAAATCTTAGTCTCTACGACTAGATCATACTGGTTCACCGATCCAGTCACTATTCAATGTAATACGTTTGTATTTAGGAGTGAACTGAATACTATTCGCTATCGTGATAATGTAGGACCAGACCTGGGCTTGAGGATGTGTAGAGTTCGGAACGAGAGCGAGAATGGATCAAGAGTGACGTTGGAAAAAAAGACGGCGCTACAGAAAGCATATGATATAATTTTGCGTATCTAAATTTTGTGAGACTTGTGGTCCAATAGATTGCTACATCTAAAGTTCCTCGATCGGTGCGAACGGCAAGGCGGTTAACCCAATATTGGACGACGCCATCTATCCAGTCATAATGGAGGACGGGTATAGACTAGAGTGGTTGAACATGTACAGATTACATTGCTAGAATTATTGGAATCCAATGGCATGTCAACACGAAATAGGAACACAATTCATTGAGCGAAAATGAAGGATTGCGGGCAGTCACGTGTGAACGATTCTAACGAAAGACCGGATTGGGGAGAGAAGGGATCGAACAAGCGAGAGTTAAATGAAACGGAAAGGGACAACGTGATGATGGGATGGAAATAACACGTTAAGTCAACGCGCCTTCAAAACAAAACCTAAGTACTTTTTCAACGTAACATTATCCCTTGACCCCCATACCTTCCTACTCCACGAGTGCGGTCCCAACGGTTCTCTATCCAGCCGCGTAGCAAATGAGACGATCAAAATTTCGAGCCCGCCCCAAATGAGTCCTGGCTATAGGAGACCATAAACTCTGCATCTGGCGAAATAGCATGATCGAGATCGCCAAGTGTTGATCGAACCTGAGTTGTGCCTGGATATGATCGACCAATGGGAATAGATGTCAACATCAGTAGGCTAAGAACAAACGCGAGGTCAGAGTATAGATTGAGGGTCAGAAAGAAACATAATGGAAAAAATCATCCGAGTGTAGTGCTTCTCGGCAGGCCACAGAGGGGGTCGAGACTTGCGACCCGAGAGTAGTGAGGTTACGTGAGCGCGCCGGCTGGGCGACCATTCCTGCTCGGCTTGAACGAATAGCGGCAAAAACCAAAGAATCTCAAGCTGTGCAGGGAACAATGTAGTGATTGGGCTATCCGTAGGAGAGAAGGAGTAAGAACGCTTAGACGAGTTGGATCTTGGTTCTTTAATCTCTTTGGCGAAAAAAGGGTAGAGAAGCGTTTCAAAGTCCAATTCACGCCCGGAGCCTACGAGCTCCGGAATATCGTGCCGAGCGTGGAATACGTCGGAGAAGTTCCCAGAAGAACGCCTGGCCAGCCATACGCCCAGCGGTGCTAGGGGAGACGGGCGCGATTTTGAATCACATACTCTCGTTCGCATCTCGTAGTGGGCTTTGAACACTGGGTCAAGTAGATAAACTAGAGATTCCAGTTCGCCTTCTCAATGGGGGAGTATTATCGAGAGACAGGGTCGATTGGGAGTGGCGAATTGAGTCAAATTATATCAACAAATGGTGCGTCAGGTCGGTTACGATGCATAGTTGAGATGGACTACACGACGTAAAGACTTCGTCTCTTCCATACCCTGGGTTTGCTCGCCGGCAGAACCAGATATCGGCCTAGACAAGTCCCTCAGTCCAGGATGAGATCAATCCGTTGTGCCTCCTCAAGGGTTTAGACCAGGCTCCTGTGACGCGGCTTCACGGCTCCCCGGCCCACTCCACTTCAAGGCAGATGGGTCTACGGTGCCACTATTTTTTATTCGCGGGACGGTTGAGAGGTATGGAAACCCCAGGGGCAAATATTGGCTTTCAACCGAGGGTTTTGTCATCGCATCGTGGTTGGCTAAAGACCAAAGAACCGGTGGACCACAACGAGGTGACGGTTGGGAGGGACCTGATCTGGCTCCTGGGTTATCTGCCGACGGCCACGAAGGAGTTACAGTCGAATGGGGAGCAAGGGTATTGTGAGGGCCCAAGTTAGGCGGATGGGGCCGGACCAAAATGTGAATATGGGTCGCGGTAGGGACGAGTAGCGAGGAGTTGCCCTCGAGCAAGGTGTCCGAACTGCCAGCCTGTGACGGTTTACGGGTAGGACAAATCGAGGAAAGTACACTCGCCCAGAGACGACGATAGGCCTGACGGATTGCATAGCGTCAGGGCTCGCGAAATGTTACTGAAGAAACTGATGTTGGCGGCGCCGAAAGTGGTCCAAGCGGTGGCGGAAAGCTTGACTCTGATGATTTTTCCGAGGAGCCTACAAAGCCGGGATGGTCCCTCCAGCACCCTTGTACGAGACATATCGAGATAGGTCGTGCACAGTGTCGTTGAGGTGGCCCGGGAAGTAGCAGGGTCGGCGTTTGTATTTCGTTTTGCAGACGATGCACGTCAGCCTCATTCCGAGGCCGCAATGATGATACTGGAGATAAACTAGTCGAAAGGAGCGAAGGCGATGACGTAGAGGCGATTCCCAGAGGTTTCTGGAAGTCTAGTCACGATTATCAGGTAGTCGAGGTGACTCCAGCGAGCGAAACCGTACGCATTCTCGAAGGCTCGTCGGACTAAGCAATACATATAGCAACTGGGATGGTGGTATTGAGTTAAAGCACAGCGATACGTGCAATGAAGACGGGAGTTAGGCTATCTGGTGCACTTGTTGTAAGCCTTGAGAATCAGCAGAATGCACATCTCGAGAAGCAAGACGCACCTGAGATCACCGTGCAAGTTCCCACCTATTGCTATCCCACCACCGCAGAGTGAAGTAGCCGTGGTAGCCACGCGTGATCAACAGAAACCTAAGTATAACCGCTCAGTCTTCGGCTCGACATCTTTGTGGTACTTGCAAGTCTTCTCGTCAATCTGGTTATCAAAAGTGACGTCGAAGGGTCAAGTGACGAAGCGAGCAAAGCTTTGATATTCGTGCATAGGAAGTTACTCTTCGATGGAAATGTCGTCTAGTTGATTCCGGGTAGCGTCATATGCGGAACGATGGTTGACGAGGTCTTCTGTAGTTTGATGATCAACAAGCGCACGTGGTTCGGAGGTGGTTTGCTTCCGTCCAGGCCCAATCCGTGGGGCCAGAAGCCACCTTGGCGATCAGACCCCGTCGACCACCTTGGTGCGCCTTGGGACGAATACCTCCAGCTCGTCAGCCCCGCTCCAGCACTCTTGTGATACTGGACACTATGAACACCTTGAGACCGGCGCAAGAAAACATTCTCAGCTATTTGTCCTTCGATTTCGCCCTTCCCCGACTTCCGTGCTCAGCTATCTTCACTGGAAACCTCGGTCTTGAATATCAATAAACACTCGTGACTGTTTTTACCCCTGCATTTTTCTTCGTGCTCCTCCGCGCAGATTAGAGACTCGCAATTTGACAAGCTACGGGTGTCCTAAATGATTATTGAACAAGTCTTGCGCTCACGATTCGAGTTCGCTCCAACCATGCCTGCGCACTCACCTCGTTATGTTTCCCTTCGATATCTCGCATGCGCAATACATGAATGCAGCCACCAGCCTAGCTAACTTCGACGCTCACCTAGTAGTCGAAGAACAGCCCAACAGACCAAGCACTTAGATCGCAGCGTACATGCTTTGCCCACGCTCTCAATTGAGGTACGCCTAACTCCTAATTCTCCTCGCAAACCCGGGGCTGACCGTCAAGCGATACGGCTGGTACACGAGTTGGATCAGACTATGGATCTATTGCATGTAACAGAGGTTGCTGGGCGATACGCTGAGTGCGACGGGCTCTAGATTTGTGAGTAGGCTTACCTCCATAAATCCTATGCTATCATCACGTATCGCTTCCGAATCGTAAACCTCATATATCTTAACTTCCTCGCTGACTACACCGATCTAGAGGAAAAGGAAAAGCTTCGGAGCTAAACGTTTTTGTACCGTTCTGCAGGATAAAGCACGTGGAGATAATCACCAGAACGAAAGTGGCGAGTTTGGCAACAAGCGGACGGGTGGTTCAAAGCGTGGAGACAGAGCGAGATAATATTAAGTCATTAGACTATATATCGCATGTAAGAGCTTGGTCCATTCCTGATGTGATACAACGATTGTACAATCAAAAACTCGTCCACCTCCAAACACAATTCGAAACTTCCCTGGCACCAGGCACTACTTCTCCGGGACCAGCGAGAACTAAAGATAGTCTGATGGCTCAACCACAAAATGGCGCCGCTATGGAAGCTTCTGAATCGAGACGAGTAGAAGAATGTTAACCGCACAGCGGAAAAGACGAGTGTACGGGACCGGCTCGGCTATTTCGGCCCTCCGGTCCGGTCTCACCGTGGCGGTGGCTAATGTGCCCCGCCACCCAACAACCCAGCCAAGAACTGGCATCTTGCCTTCTACAGGCGGTACGCCATTGTCAGAAACACTACCAACACCAACATCAGACTTCGTTTGCTCCTAACTTGTTCAAAACTACTCCCATGTTTATCTCAATCACTCTATAGTTTGCGCTTCCCACAAATCAACGTCACGTCAACCCATTGGATATTCTTCTTCTAAAAATTATATACATGCGACTCCTAACTTTACGCTCACAAGTAGTTTCTTATAAGCGTCCAACTCACCGGTTCGCCAACACCTCTTCCTATCGGCCCTCCCCAACGATAATCGGCACTACCGATCCTAATTTACCACCCTTGCTATGCCAACACTTTATTGCTCCGAGTTTAACTCCAAGACATTCGCAGGTAATCCCGTTCTATCTAGGAAAAAAGCTTAGCTAGGAGTATTACTACATGGACGGCGCTGGTATGACGATGAACAAGAACCTTCCAAGCCAGGAGCGGGTGATTATTGGACCCGCGTAAACCTTTTCAGTCGGGCTGCTCGGAAAACGCGCGAGGGTTTTGATGATTGAATCGGAAGCGGACAGTTGCCAAGCTGAGGTATTTCAAGGCAAGGCAAGATTGGCGGACGTGATACTAGGTGGTTGATTGGGATGATGATGTTAATTGAATGATTTCCAACCAACCGCTATAAAGAGTCAGATGACATTCGAGATAGGTTGCTGCCGAGGGCTTATATTGTATTCAAAACGAATGTCGATTTGTAAGAAGCATGGGGTTCGGGGATGGAGAGATCGGAACCCAGGATAGAACGAGACCAGTTTCTAGATCAGGCGGGCAAGATCCAGACAAGACTGGCTCTCGTTCCACGTCCGCTCTCACTCATAAATCCGTGATGCTCGCTAGCTCACCACCGAGACCGTCAAGACGGTGCGATCGTGTAGTCACCTCAGCGTTCTCCCGCGCCGTGCGTGCATCTCCTTCCGCAACGATGTTATCAAGCCGACCTGGGACCTGATCTCAAGGCTTTCGCATACGGAGTTCATATCCAACGAGGTTCTCGAGGGTGACTAGACCGGAGTCGGCGAAGTCATTGATCAAGGCGAAGAGCAGAAAGGAACGGCGAGACACAAGACAAACTGAGGGGCCAGCGAAATGAATCGACTTTCCTAGATATTTTGTAATGTCCAAATTCCGAGCCCCTCTCCATGGAGTCGAGGGCCGTCGTAGACAGAGAGGTCCAGAACCGCTCCGCATGCGACCTTCGCCGTCTTCCGTCCGTTCAGGATCGGCTGCTCCGGGATAGGCTAAGCAGGTGGTGTTGGAAAGGTACAATTCTTGATGAGAGGTAGGAGGAGCCGCGCAATAGCAAGGTATCAGGGTCGTTCGTCTATGATGGAGTCATGGATGGAGCAAGTTGAATATGGTATGGCCGCCCAGGTACGACGCCAGGGGGTGCCGGATAGTACAGTACCAAGTACCAAAGCTCAATGAAGCCCGTCGAGAAACTGATGTTGATGTCAAAAATAGCCCAAGTGGTGGCGGGAAACTGAACTACACACCCGAAATAACCAGCCAAGATCGTTCGTCCAAAGCTTTATACGAGAGATCATCGGGGTGGGTCGTACGAGTCTCGTCGAGGTGACAAAGGAAACATGTCGGTAGGACTTGACTTGTGTAACGAAGGTGCTATGCGCCAACGGCACCTCGAAACCACAACGATGAGGTCAGGAGTCAGCTGATCGAAGCGGAGCAGGGTGATGGTGAAGATATGAGTTGAAAGGTGTTCCGAGACCGAGGCATGATCGTCAGCTCGTCGATATGGGGTGTGATAACCAAGCCAGCAGAGATCTGCCTCGAGACCGTGTCGGACCCAGCGAGTACAGGAAGCCAGCGCTCGGGTATTGGCGGGTGATTGAAGTACAGTGAAGAGTAAAAAATACGAGAGCCGGGATAGTTAGCGTCCTTGCTGCGAACATTGAGATTCAGCGGAGTACGCATTCGACGAGAAAAGACGCACCAGGGATCGCCACATACCTCCCGCCATTGCCATCCTACTGCCACGCATCTGTCCGCTTAAAGCAGTCTGGCATGGCAGGCAACGCCCAACGTCTGACCACCTGATCAACTCTCCAGGCCAAGTCCTGTCATCACGCCGTCCGAACGATCCCAGGCTGAGTGTCGTCCCATGATGTTTTGGAAGTGTTAGCTAATAGTTTCAGAGGTTCTCGCCACCGTAGGGCGTCGTCGTCGAGTATCCAGTGAGAGCGTGGTCGAGGATGTGCCCAGGGTCGGGACGAGTATCGTGGCCAAGAGCAGAACGAGACCAGCTGACTAATCATCGAGTCCAGACTCTGGTGACTGTCATTACGTCAGCGGATTCCGTCCAGTGCTCGACTGCTGGTGCCGGTCCGTTTTGCAGGCCGTCCACTCGTCGGCGGACGGCATAGTGCGTCGCGACAGTGATGTAGCGCCTTTACACCTCGGCGAAGGAGTGTATGTATGCGCCGCTGGAACGATATGGTGGAAGCGGAATCGTCAGAGCGAGGCGACCCAATTGTGCAGAGGTTCGAACCGTAGCGACCACGCAGGCGGCAAAGAGCTGATGATACAAAAGCTGAGAGATATAACAGCTGGGTATTAAGTCAGACTAGGACTTTTCTTGACTTTCCACTAGCCAAATACCAGTCCGCGGCGCCTCATGCCATAGTGATTTACGCCTTCAATTGGATGGTCGGACTCCAGGCTTGCGAAATGATCATGCGTAATGGCAGCCAAATTACTCGCTCACTGACCAGGCATTTACACCGTGGACAAATCTTCGAGTAATCGCGATCCAGGTGATATATTTGTCTTATATCTTCTTACCAGCGAAGACGACAGGCTCAAAACTTGGATTCTGTGGATTCACGAGTAACATACAAGCGTTCAGACGACAAAAGGCAAAGACCAAGTCGTTTTATGATACAACTATTCAGAATGTACCATCGAGGTGTCTTTGGCGCAAGTACTTGAGAAGATCAATTGACATGAAAAAACGATCAGAGAAAACTAGGCGGCACAGCAGACTATCAGTATTCCCAGCAGGTACGCGCCAGAAAAGTAGACCACATACCTCCAACACTTCATTCAGACTTCCAGCACTCTGTCCACCTCGGACCCAGCGCCGCGTCGGTAAAGTCCAGCTCGAAACTGCCTTGTTGATTAATCAGAATCGTGTTCTGCGGCCACCTGAGCATCGGTCGAAGGTCCGCCGGGACCCAGAACAGAAGCGACGAGTCGTGGCCGACGACCCAGCCGTCTTCGTTCATGGTCCAGTAGTCTGAGTTCTGAGGGGTAGCAAGGCACTTCTGGGTGTCCCAGACTCGGATGGTGGAGTCGAGAGAGGAAGACGCGATGAGTTGACTGTCAGGCGAGAAGGTAACTGGAGCCACTTCAGTAGGATAAACATTATCGCGCGACCCAGGTTGCTGGCCGGATAATGAACATCCGACCCGGGCGCCGACCTTACGCGGACCCTGCGGGTGATGTTAATCACGTCCCACGCCCAGACCTCGCTGGGTTTTCGGGGTCGTCCTCGACATTATTCTCTCCAC
>WSTJ01000194.1:0-34651 GCA_019623705.1 Ceratobasidium sp. 428
GGGACGCTTCACACGATAGCGGCGGGGTGACTCGGGAGGAGACGGGGGACCGCCGCTACGATCTTGCGAGTACAGTAGTCATCGGTAGTGAGCCCGTAGTCTTGCATTGCAGAATCATACCCAGCCGTCAGGTGTACCGTCATCCGTTTTTGAGGGATGTCTAACTTGAGCGCTTTGGCGGTACCAGCGGATCCGTGTTCAACCCAGCAACCGAGAAGCTTGGGCGCGAACCCATGCATCTCCATGCTATGAACCCTAAACTCCATTGTATGGATTCGCGACATCAACGGGGCAAGCATATCGGCCGCTTCATTGACGGTGTCTTCTCCATATTCGAACTCCGGTACCATGTGTAGACGCTCCCATATTGAGAGGTGTAGTTGTTGACTCTGTGCGCGCTCGGCCCAAAGATAGACACGGTCAAAGGCCCGAGAGTCATTAGGACCGATTGGTAGCTCAATTTTCAACCAACATGCTGGGGCCTGAAGCGTTATTTGACGCCATTCTTTGCAAACGAGGGTAAGATTGCAAACCTCATCCACCCCGCGCTGAATGGCAGAAATAAAAATGGCGCTGAGTATCTCAACTGGAAGGGAGTTGATGGGGGTGAGGTTATTGGAAGCATTGCGCGCCGTCGTTAGCGATAATCGAGCCTCCTGAAGAGCCCGTTCGTGTGAAGCTAGGATCGAAAGCTGGGAGTCAAGACCAGTAAAAGCTTCAGCCCGTTGGTGGCGAGAAGAATCGTCAACTGGGAGGATTTCAAGTGCCGTTTTGAGCGTAGAGCAGGCGTCCGCATAGTCCTGGATCATCTGGGCCAGCTGTTCCTGAACGTGGCTCCAGTGCGAGAACGCGACGCGGTAAACGTTGACGGGCAAAGAGGACATTGATAAGTAGTGGAGGAATGATGTTGTTGACAGGCTTAGCCAAACAATGAGCGTTTATTGGGGGTGGTCGATGTGATAAGATATTTCAAAATCAGTCAAGCAACTACACATAGGAAATGTTAGCCATGCGGCCTTTGACTGAATTTATGTGGGTGCTAACTTTGTATCCTTTTAGGGTTATCTTGAAAATGCCTGTACTTGGGAGGTTAAATGGATACCAGAGGTCGTGTTACAGGGTTATGTTAGCAAACTTGTGTACCTGTGTTGAGCTTTTATTTGAGTTTTGAACCGTTCGTGCATTGGCAAATGGACAGGACACATAAATCCTTGCGCTAAGATTGGCTTTTATGTCCTACAAAAAGGCCTGTCGAGTCATCAGCAATGCCTAGCCATTAGCGTTGAACCGAGACGAGAACTCGCCTCGTCTCGTTGGAACGAGAGATGGCACCCATTTTCACAAGGAAAGGTGTGGGTTTCTCGGGGACGAAGGTACTACCTAATCCAGGCGATTTTTAAGCAAATACACATTTTGCAAAATTCAGGAACTAGTAATGAACAGAACTTGCCTAGTATTCGGAGTGACCGTGGCTTGATCGGATGCGCGACTGATGCGACTTCTAACCGATAGTGAACGCATATACCCACTGTTCAGGGCTCTCAAGGCGCGTTCAGCGCTGGAATAGGCAGTCATCTGCCTGATCCGGCTGATACACTTGTTGAATCGTGAGTCAAGTTGCCTTATCTAACCTAGGCGGGAGGGGGATGAAGAAGGAAAGCTCCGATCATAGCGGAGCATCGACCTGCGCGAACAAAACTTGTGTTGCCAATCGTCAGTGAGTCTAGTGAAAAAACCGAGTCTATAATTACTCACTATCGAGATCTAGGCGACGTACCAATAATCCATTTTTTTTATTGCTCCCGGGAGACTCTTCTCAACCAACTGTTTCACCCTTCAGTCAACTTTAACGCTACCACTTCCATATTCAAAGCACGCTTTTCTCCAATTCTCATTGGTCAATCTCGGGCATCCTGCATCGAGCCAAATGACACCTTCGTGTGCATCGACTTATATGAAGTTTCTAGTAAACCGTGCGGGTAGGCCCATTGAGAATAATCAATCTACAGGGTCTACGCAGCTTGGAGATTGAAAGCACTGGGAGGATCGTCAAATCCCGGAGCGGAAGAAGAGTTGGAAGATCAGATACAGATAGAGAAAAGCACTAGGCAAGGGAAAGTAAGATATTGTGCAGCGTAGAGAGCGATCCAAAATCCAAAGAAGCCCATGAGTCAAGTCCGAGGTTATATCGGACCAGGGGAATTCTAGCGCGATACGGAGAGCGGCTATACTCAAGAGCCATGTTCCAACTCATAGTCTGTAGATTACGAAACAATGATAGGTTCGGACTCGAATCACAGAAAAGGCTAGGAAAATATGCAGCAGTCTCGTTTCGAGGTTTCCACAGCATTCCAGGGCACCCGACAACACTAAGGCGTGAAACTATGTTTTCGTGTTGGCCAAATAGCTCAGTATGATAAATTTGAGGGCAATCCAGCTGGAGCGGGGAAATTTGAATCTAGAACTGGGATATTGAGCTTGAGTGGAGTGGGCGATATGAGCGCCTCTCAGGAAGGTAATTGTAGTACTCTACGACGGCGGAGAGTACAAGAGGAGCTGCGCCAGGTCAACGAGGACTGGAAGATGGGGATTTTGGGTGGGAACGAGAGGTAGCGTACCCCATGGACGCGGAGAGGTGTGCTCGTCGTCGTTATAGCAGATTTGTCCGAGAATGCTATTTCGAGTCTTATAATTAGCTATGTTCACTTTATCGATGAGTGTACGTACTCCGAATTTTCGTTCGATTCACAGACTAGCATCATCCGAGAACGAACTCGACAAACGGGTGGAAGGCAGTCCTATAAGAGAGCATACCACAAATTAGCCGACATGCACCAGCTGCTGGTTTTAAACATACCTTTGGGAGTTCTCACGATCGATTAGCTCGTCACGGAGTCCTATCATATGCTGCTAAGCTATTGAGGAGGCCAAGGTCGGACTGGTCATCGTCAAAACAGAAAATGCCATCATGAAAGTTGGGAGCCGTAAGCGCCGAGCATGCTCATGTAAGGCTCGCGTAAGGTACGCCATCCGGGCCGAGATGCCGGTGTTGCTTGCCAAGAGTCATCAACATCCAATGGGTTTCCACGCATGAGACATCGAGTCGACCGAGACCACCGAAGTAAACGACTTCGAAAAAAGTGAGTGGTAATTTGGTGGTGCCCCGGGATTCGAACCACTAAAATCATGCGGCATTGTATTTTTTTCTGCAACGTTGGACGGTTTGTGAAGCACTCTACCTCCAGGATACTCATTTGGATAGCCCCCCAAGTTCCGATCCGCTCACCTTCCGCATCAACCGGATGAATTTTGCTCGGATTATGGAAGCGTGAACTCGTTCAAACCGCCCTAGCATCGGTTATAGGAGGTGGGTTGAGATCTTTCCATATTGCCAAGGGGTATCTCCCTTACCGTGTACGGCCAAACGCCCTGAATCTCCTTCAACGCATGTCCAAAATACAAAAGTTGAATACGTAAAAACTCGGTACAAGTTTGTGAGTAAATTGAATAGAGCATTAAACGCTTGATTGATTACCCCTTCATTATACGCCCCTCTCTTCATCTTTGTCAGAGCCGATACGTTCCTGCCATCAACCTTCTCCGGCACACTGTTATGTAGATAACAACAACGCCATGACGAAAGACTCGATAAATGTGGTCCTGGGTCTGGACAATTTCCCACGCAGACTGCTTCCAAATGGGCATCCTTCCAGGATCGGATGGCGGGAGCATAGCCATAGCGGAGTCAGCCAGTGATCAGGCGCCCGTGGACCGTAGCTCATATATCGAGCCGTAGGGTTGTTGGACAGGGGTAATGGACCCTTCAGGCCTGATGACTTGGGATATATTCAGGCGGAGCGCGCTGCCTGAACGATCCCCTCCACCCGTTCGAGCAAGCTCAAGGAAACGTCGCATTGCCTAGTGCTATTCATTTAGCTATGCGATTCTCCTACGCTGCCGCGTTAACCATTATCGGTGGCTCCTTGGCCGCCCCTGCCTTGATGGTGCCTCGTCAGAGTAACAGCACCAGTCCGCACGTCCTGTTCTGCGATCAGATTTATTGGGGACCTCCTTGTGTGAGTGCGCTGACAGTGACAACGCCTGCATGACCTTTGGGTTTATTGAAATACTTTTTATTAGATGATCGTTGGTATTCCGTAAGTGTTTTTAATCTCGCATAATTCTAAAAACTGATAGGCGTCCCTAGGATGAATACATGCATTCTTATGCCCGGTGGTTGGCTCAACATAATCAGCAGCTTTCAGCCTAGCAACGGAACGGCGTGTCGTCTCTATCCGTAAGTTATGCCGAAAGCCTCTTCTATTTAACCTGCACGGTCGCTTTTATCTAGCAATACCGGGTGTCGAGGGCGGAGCATGTGCGAAGGGCTGACCTACCCAGGTGAGCACACCACATCTTCTGGAATTCAGCTAGCTGTACTAAGTTTTCGCACTACTCCAGGTTCAGACGATCTGAGGACACAGGGCTTTAACGACAAGTTGGGTTCGTTCAAGTGCAGGAAGATATGATCACGCTATGATTCTCGTAACGGCCACTCATGGATGCAAGGGTTTAGTAAAGGTTATTTCTGAAAACATTACGTCATTACTGTATCACTCAAATGTATGATATTTTTCACTTCTTTACGATTAGCGACTATGTTTGAATCGTTCCACCATTCAGCTTGAGCAGGTTATTGTGAGGACGGAGGTAGTTATTAGCGATGATATCTCCCTATGCTCCAGGCCTCAATAGATTCATCAAGTGATAATGACGACCAGAAAAACCACCGCAAGGTTCGTTATTGCAAGTCACTTGATATTAGGTTACAGATAAGAAATCCCAGATTGATAACGAATACAACCAAGTAGCATTGGATAAAACCCCAGTGAAGAAGCGGAAGGCTGATTATATGCGTTACCGAGCGGCATTGATAATCCTCAGCACAATGGAGATTACTGTCGGTAGCGCCTTCGAAACCTCTCCCAAGATGTCGCTAATCAACTTGCCAATCTGGTTGATGATTTCGGGTCCCTGGGCAGGCTGAGAGATAAATTGTTTGACTCGGTTGATAATAGCGAAAACCCCCTGAAGATCGAGACGTATGTGTGAGCAAGTGGGCCCGGGAAGCTATTTCAGGAAGCTTACATTCACCACCGACCCAGCATCTTTCACAAGACCAATGGGGTCAAGTCCAAGGAGTCCCCCAAGGTTGCGCTTGGAGACTTTGCGTCCTTCTTCGGAGTGCGCATACGTGACAACATTTCCAACAAAGTGGACAACTGCAGCCTGGAGCTGAGTCGTGATGCGACTTATTGCTTGAGTGCCATTTTTCTCGAAATCGAGAGTGTCTATCAAAGCTACAAGTTAGATCGATTCATGCACCAGGTGAAATCAACTTACCGAGTTGAGTCATGATTGAGCCAAGGTCCGAACGAGCCTCGGAAATAATCGAATGGATCGAGAGCGAGGCACTGCTTGGCGATGCGCTCTTTACCAAGGAGAAGTTGGCAGGGGCGTTTGCCGACTCGATCACATTTGCGGGTGCGGCGACAACCAGAGTCGCCACGAGGGAAACAACAAGGGTAGTCAAAGCGCGACCGAAAAGCATGTTGTAGATCTCGAGAATAGATTTCAAAAGGAGGGTGGAGGTCCAGTGGACTGTAAGCAGATACTAAAAGAAAGTGGGGTGGTGAGATAACCGAGAGGGACTTTTGACGAGGCAGAGCTCAGCGTCACTGGCCTTTTTATACCGGGTGCACACGCGTAAGGCCAGACCGTCATAGGCTTTGTGATTGCCATTTTTTTTTAGCTGCCAACCCTCTCAAAGCATGTATCATCCGTATTCCAGAGTCCGATGCAGGAGCGATAGAACCAAGCGGTACCGCTCATCGGCTTCTCCCGCTCGGGGGGAAGGCGGCTCGGATTAGCACAAATGAATCACATGTGAGGCCGGTATGTTCGTTCGTGCTAAACTCCTGAGCACTCGACTTCATGCGTTGTTTCATTATATACCGAGGCGTTTGAGGTCGTTATTTGTTCACAATGATTTTAACCCCGGAAGCGCCGAGGTCGGCTGAAACGGGACTCCGGTGTCTCGTGATATAACGGTCCGAGCCATTTTTGGATATATGAAGGTTTCAATATGTTATAGGATCCCAAATTTGGTAATACAACGCGTTATACCCGCCATCGTAATTCAGATATCTCCCGAAGACTTCAGGTAGGAATGAAAAAGCACATATCTTCCTTATTTAGCACTAACCGTGGAAATGAAAAAACCACCGAAAATATCACACGCCCAGCAATACATGGATGCCGAGAAATCAGTCAATACGCTCCAAGTCATAACCCCCGGTCAAACATGCGAGCTCTCAACCGCTCAGATGTTCATATCGCGTATATTGATGACAAATATTGGCCTTTGGCCGTTTCCGCCCCACACGAGTACCGGGGGTCGTTGATTGATGCAAGCCATGTGACCGAGCAGAGCAAAAAGCGCCAAGTCTCGTCAAGTTTCGTCAAGCCTAGAAAAGACCGCTGTATGAGCTATAGGGGAGAAACGCTGTGGAATCTTAGTGCTTAGCGGGGGAGGGGCTGAATCTACATTACCCCATTACACTTTAATAAAAGGACAACATAATCAACGCTTTAACTAAGAAATAACGTTAAAGCACCATTGCAAACTAAACGCAGTGATTTCCGCCATGTATGCGCTTCAATTGAGCTAAATCGGTGCTTTCAAACTACCTTAGTGTATGCACACTGGGCAGCGTTTTATGCGAACACGGGCTTGTAAACCCACTCATGGCACCTGGTCGCAACAATTAGATAAGGAGTAGCAGTGTATATCGACGCCTTTCCTAATTAAACAGTCGAAACAAGTATCCCCTATCTCACAGGGAGGTCTCTTGGTGACGAGCAGGCTTAGCGCCTCTGCTCTCTGCTGGGTCACATAGCTTGCATCAATCAACGACCCCCGGTACTCGTGTGGGGCGGAAACGGCCAAAGGCCAATATTTGTCATCAATATACGCGATATGAACATCTGAGCGGTTGAGAGCTCGCATGTTTGACCGGGGCTATAGAACAAACCATATGGAAAAAGCTTATTTCGGTTGAATGTTATTGTGGTATGACCTTCATGTCTCGCTATATTCAGATTGCTCCCTTTTTTGCTTCATGGTCAGCGCTTGTTGACCTAGGCCCGGGGACCCGGCTTGCGGACTGCTTGTCATAACAGCGCCTTCTCGTTCGCCTGAAGCTAGCTCTTTCGTCGAATACCGCACGGAGAGATATAGAAGAATCTGTGTAGGTGACTGTTAGCGTTGATTCAAGGTTCATATAACGAAAGGGGTCGAACAGTATCGATTAAAAACTGGACAAGATAAGCCAGCGCGAGCGTGGGTATTACCAACGCGCTATACGCCTCGATTGATTAGTACACCGCTTCACATCTGCAACTGTTTACTTACGATCCAATCCAATTCAGAACAGCAGCCTCACTGCCCTCTGGTATGAAGTATGTCTGGTCGTGTCCGATATTCAGCAAGAGGAGAAATATCATGATTATGCCGATGGCATATCGACTGATAATTGAGCCCCATAAAAACCTGTCTGAGAGAGAGTAAATATTTAATATGGGATACAAATAATAGAAATGTACCTCGAGGCCACGACTGGATTAGATTCAGAGTAGCGAGCGAGACGAGTGTGCCCCCGCACATCGCCATAATGTACCGGCCTTCGATGATACTCGGTCCGACTAAGTCATTGTAGATCTATACGAAATGATCATAGTATCAGCATGTCGTGTCCATATGTTCCGACTTGGTTGTTCACGCACTCCAGCGAGAATAGGCTTCTGCTGATAGGACGGAACCAGAGCGTCCTACACCAATATGCGGCATAATTCAATATCTCTTAAATCACTGACATATTACGAATGACACTTGCCTGGAGGGTAAAGCTGTAGTTATTTCTATATTGATCGATAGTCACCCATGTCGAATCGGAAATAGTGTCGTTATTCAAGAAGTTCTATGGCTCCTGGCGTGAGCCAAGTAAGGTGAATCGGGTTGGAGACTCACAAGGAACATATTCAACGCGATTTCCATCGCCTCTCGGAGCACCCAAACATTAGCAACCTGTAGTGTAGCTTCCGAATTATTCCGAGCAGCTCCCAAGTCTTCCAACATTTTCTCAAACTTCGGCCATTCGGTTGCGTAAGACTGACCCCCTTGAAGGAGAGCATCGGAAAGGCGAGGTTTGAAGGTTGCAAGATCCTGGCTGGTATCGTTTGTGACGGCATTGAGTATTTCGGTAGTGGCATCGATCGAGGTCAGGAAGTTCTGACGAGTATGGTGTCAAGACGTGAGATCATACTCAAGGGGGAAATACAAACAAGTAGCATATATTGACTCTTCAGGCCTATCCCATCTGCGATCAGTTGAATTCATGCTTAGATTCGTTGATGAGCTCACCATGCAGTAACAAAGTTAGGCTCAACAGCCAAAGTAGATGTACAAAACACCACGATAACCGGCGTCTCACTGGCTGGAGTGGTACAGGCCCTTCAAAGTAAAGATACGCAAGCAAAAAAACAATCAGCGCACAACAGAATATATTCCCGCCATTTGCGTTGATAAACCCGGGTGCTTGCTCGAGCGAGTAGAACGAGGTCGCCATTGAATTCACGCCCTAGACTCCGGTCAGTAATGGCAGTTGAAACCGAGGGAACCTGCTTTGTACCTCGCCGATGATTATGACAGTGATTGAACAGAACCTTTCCACAACGCTACCATGACTTCTCACTTTCAATCCTGGGCCATCCCGCATCTGAAACTTGATTGTATGCGCCACCATCTCGACTAACAGCGCTACTCCCCATAACACCCATTTAACCTGAGCGCCATGGCTGGTACGACCAGAGTGTACGCACACTCCGTACGCAGCGAAAAATAGCGTAGTGGAGATGAGGAGTGAGGCCGGAATGACAAATAACCGGAGCGGGATGCGGGAGGACCCAGAGGAGCGGGTAGTACGCCTAGCAAAAATGATAACTAAAACAGGTGAGTTTGGAGAAAACCAGAATAATAAATGGGAGGTATGTAGTACTACATACCTCGGATGTAGTGTAGTAGAAGCAAAAGCCTTGAATGATATAGATATAAGCCTATATAGATTTATAGTTATCGGAAAGCGGCGATAAACTTACCTGCTTGCTGCGATCGCTACTGTGATAACCTTGATTGAGTTAAACGCTAGTCTCCGCGCTAGATAGACTTCGGGCGTCATTGTCTCTTTGTCGTCGGATTCAATTTTGGTTGATCCGGGCGTGTGCTGGATGAAAGCGGTCACGTCAAAGTCTGCAAAAGGAGAATAAGTGTGCGGCAAGTTGGGCAAAGTGAGAAGGTATAGGAGGGAAGAAGTGTTTAGCAAATATACTCACCTTTGGTTGTGGCTGCGATAATGCCAAATATAATCAACTGAGCAAAGGTCGAAAGAAGGTGCATCCTGAGTAAGCTTATTAGTCCAGATTGTTAGTCTCGCAATTTTATAACCGCGTTACCAGTCGTCACTGTAGTACTCGACTGTATACAGCACCTATAAGACAAACAAGTCAATGAGAGTAGCCATTTCAATAGCAGACTCACCTGGGAGACCCACATCCACCATACGGTGGTGAAGAAGACAACATATGACCCCGCATCCTAAAGATGAGAAAGGGCTTAGTTGTCTGAGATGAGTAGTACGAGGGTTCGGAAGCACCCAGGGATTCTTGAACTGTGAGTTTCTGTTAGTGGCGGCGATTAGGATACTTCTCGCTGCGTTGTTTTATCCGCTACTTACTCTACCAGACTCGCAAACGTAGCGGTCCAAGCCAGGTCATAGAACTAGAACAGAAATTTAAGCGACAAAAAACAACTAAACCTCTCACCTACTCACCAGACTGAGCCACGTAGATGGACGCTCTCCATACTCCAAATCTAAATGCTTCTTGGCGCCACTATCGCGGCCCTGCTTGACATACATAGTGGACGATGAATTGATTAGTGCTGCAAGTGGCGATTCTTCAGACACGAATGGGTTTTTGAATAGTGGACGTCGTTGCCTGCCCCGGTGTTCCCAGAGTTTCGGACTAATTTAACCAAATTAGTGGGCTAAAAGTGATTTGAGATGTTTATGTACTGTTTGTTTGGGTCTGGGTTGCTGGTAAGATAAGTAAAAAAGTACGAGTACAACCGAGTCATCTTGAGGCGCGGAAGGCATAACGATAATGGGGTGGGGCAACCATACATATATACGTCGAGGATCACCGGCATCGCCGAATTGAATTCACCGCCACTGACGTCTTCAGGAACGCCATGTATATTTTGGTGTAGGGGTTATCTCTATCCGCCTTGAAGCGCGATGAATCCTTCTGTGCAATACCCAAACGATAAAGCACAATATCATTCGTAGATACTCGACACGATCAAGCAAGAACACTCACGTTGCTCTAGAAAACGTTCGGTAATCATGCTAATCATAGATTCTCCCAGTCCATCAAAGAACGGCATCAAACGCGTCAAAAGCCCTCCTACATATTAGGCAAAACTTCTATTTTAGGAAGTTACGGATGAAGAATTGAATGGAGGCGCATGTGTTGATGTCATAGAGCATGCTGATTGTGTACCTGGCGCTAATGCATTACGGCACACTTGGAGCGAGCGATCAAGGTTGGTAGACGTCTTTTCGCTATGTTTTTGTATAATAGTCGAACGTGATGGGTCAGGTTCTTACTATCAACAGTGGTATACCTCCAACACCCACAGAGACATGGTGATTGCAAACGTGCAGCATATTCGAATATCAAACACGCTAGGGTATCGAGTGCAGACCGAAGATACGTTGAGCTGAGCATAGGTGTTGGATCAGACTTAAGACGCAGAGGTAGGTGCAGTCAATCGCAAATCAAAAATTGTACACAACCAACCAGCCATTTACGCGTGCAGCGGAAAGAAATACCTATAACTGTGGACTCTGTGTACGCCAGTAGTGGTGCCAATACTATACATCTCCATTAACGCAACAAATGACTCCACGATCATTGCCCCTCAAAGATCAACTGACGACATTTCTCTGACCTTGGCTTGAGCTCAAAATCAAACTCTTTCAGTCCACTAACGTTTGGTCAATTCTCCATGCGAATTTGTAGGTATTTTGAGACGCACAGTGCAAGCGAATTCCCAGCAGCCTCGATATTCGGAGGGATTTCTTGTCCGTTGCCATCCCGCTTTGGGGTGAATGTATAGGTAGCAAGTAATGATGCTACCGCTATGAAAATCGAAGCCTCGCCATAGTGGTTGCCCGGGCACTTTCTTTTGTGACTAATGTGAAGAAAAAACGCAACAAATGAAAAGGGAGAACGTACCTTCTGCCCCACCCGAATATCGGGAGCGGCGGGACATTTGAATCCAGGAACCTATCCGGGTTGAACGTTTCGGCATCTTTATAAACATTTTCGTCACGACTCATCGCCCTTGTGGCCGGATCCAATGTTTGTAAGGTTAATATCGTATCATAAAAACTGAAACCGAAAATGACATACCAAAGGTTTCCCATGCTAATCATGTAATGTCAGATCGTGGTTTGAACGTATGTTAAAGCTCTTGACGTACAGCACTGTTCCTTTTGGAATGTCGTATCCGCGATATACGTCGTCTTTGAAACATACATGCGGGAGTGCTGGGCGTGGAAAGCGCTCAGCATCTCAGTCACGGGTATCAGGGACATTGTATGCGTACCCATAGGAAGTACTGGATGCCATCTCATTACCTCTAAGATCAAGTTCTGAACGTACGGCATCCGGTCTCGATCCGACATGGTGGGTAGTCTGTTTTGGCCGGTGACAGCGTCGATTTCTTTTTGGGCCTTTTCTTGTACCTGTGGGTTTAGGACCATTGCGGCGGTAAACTTGACGAGTGTGTTGGACGGCTAATGTTATTTCATCAGCTTACACGTCGATTAATTGTGGTTGTGCAGCAACTTACCGGGTCAAGAGCACCTATGCATCTTCAGATGGATCTAAGCCGATGACACAGAAAAGAGCTTGCCTACCGGCGCATATAATGATCGCCATCTCTTTAAGATGCGAGTCTGCTTCCTCTCCGGACCACTGTGAAACCACCTCGTGCCCGAAAAGCGAACTAAGAATTGAGGGTTCGGCGGTTCCACCAGCCTATTGTTATTATCAGCATAAGCTAGTGTAAAGTATAACACGGACTCACGAATTGGTCCTTGGCCCACTGATAGACCGAGTCCACCACCCAGTCTTTTTGTGCCTTCCACTCGCGCGCGACTCGCTTCCATTGAGTGCCTGGCATCCAGTCGGGGACATAAGAAAGGACGGGGAATGTATTGACGAGAAAGTCTAGTCATTTTGCGATAAGTGCTACTAATCCGTGAATGGTGAGGCTACATACTGGTACGCATACTCGCTTTGAACAGGTTGTTCAATGCTTCTCGCGTTCCTGCGAAAAACTTGTCATCAGTACTATCTATGTGATACCCATATGTCGTCTGAAATATCGATGCCGCCATGGATCTGTGTTTGGAGGTGACTTGAAGGAATTTCAGCGAATCATAGCGTATATGCATACCTGTAGTACTCCTTCATTACTGGTCCGAATGGATGAGACAACTCGGACACAGGGAGAAGCCGGCTAAGTAGCACGCGGGCTTGACGCTCCTGCGAGTCGTGAAACTGGCTCGAGGCGCGAACGTTGAGCCAATTATTCATCATTCGACGATGAGAACGCCATAGATCGTTGTAACCGAGGAGACTCATATGCCTCGACCAATCGAATCTGCAGGATGCGTCAAATACGATATACAAGCGATCAGCACCAAGCTTACAGAGTGGGGTCTTTCACCATATTCGGACAAGTGCGATCTGAGTAAATCCCAGAACGTTTCTCTAAGAGATCCGAAGCCGCCTCGGCAGAGTTCAAGACAACGAGGTTGAAATCGAACATCTTCAATAGGATAATATCACCTGAAGATAATGTTATTTAAGAAGATACAAACGGAGGGTTATTTTAAACTTACTTTTCAATTCTTGTCCCAATTCCATGTACGCGAGATGCTCTAGTTCCGAAGGAAGCGAAAAAACATTCCCAACAATCGGATAGCCCTTGGGCGAAGGTGGGAGGTTCAGTTTGTGTAGGGTATTCCATCGTTTCCAGAGGTATTGAGCAAGAATTAGACTACCGGCCGCAGCTGTGGCATATATAGATAAAACTGAAGTGGTCATGTTGCCCGCAATCATCCTGCCACAGGTTTTCGAGACTGTTATACTGGCTGGGAGGGAGTCATACCCAAGCGGTCCACCCAAGGTTTAAATATTATCATGCCTTATCAAAGGCTCAGGTTCGGATGACGTTAAACTTCATCGAGCACCTGCTTTATGATCCCGGACACATGTCCGAGCCTATCGTGGTCAGTAGCGAAGGGAGCTCACGTCATCACCAGCGCTGACTTCAGGCTTAGGTAAGCCTTTCATACAAGACCTCGATTTAGTCTCTGCAAGATAGATCGTAGTCTATGAGCGGTCTCGGTCAATATGCTACTGTTGCCATCGGAAATTAAACGTTTCGAACCACACTCAGAGATATCTATGTTTCATATGAGAATACAAAGCTTAAACAAAAGTACATTAGCATATGATATTGTTGATACAAGTTGCACCAAAGCCGAGATACCAAAAATATCCAAAAACTATCACATCCGTTGTATCGGATCCTTCTTATCCACAGGATACCCATTCGAATCTACCTCTCCCGTCGGACCACCTTCATATCCAGGAGTCTTGTCGTCTGACGGACCGTCTTCCTTGTGGTCACCCCAACCGCCCCGACGGCCAAATGAGCCACGGCGTCCACATCCGCGGGAATGACCAAAAGGTCCTCCGCCACGCCCAAACGGTCCGCCATGATGTCCGAATGGGCCGCCACCATGACCAAATGGTCCTCCGCCAGGACCGAATGGTCCCCCACCAGGCCCAAACGGACCTCCGCCGTGCCCAAAAGGTCCACCATGTCTAGATGGTCCAGCACCCCAAGGTCCTCCGCCTTCACCACCAGGACCCCATGGCCCCGGATGTCCCCACGGTCCGCCTCTCCTTCCCCACCCTCCACGGCCATCAAATCCGCCATGCTCTCCATCTCCTCCCTCACCCCCGTTCCCACCAAACAACCCGCTCATGAAACCTCTAAACGAAAACCCGCCACTATTTCCGCCACCTGCTCTAGAACCCTCAGCCACAAACGACAGATGCACAGACCCATTGTACGAGGCGACGTGCACGAGCGGACCGGTCCACGTTGTAAACGGGTCTGCGGGGATTGTTGGGAGAGGAGGGTCTGCGGCTGGGTCAAGAGATGGAGCTGGAGAGGCAGGAGGTGTGGGTGTTGAACCAAATTTGGCGGCTTGCCAGTCGCCGATGAAGCCTCGGGTGCCAGATGCACCGGAGAATGTGGTGAGGCGAGCCTAAGAAGAACATTACGAGTGAGTTATGGAGAAGGGTTTAAAGAAAGAACAATATACTGACCTTTACTGGATCCGAAATATTCGTGCTCCCGTTGCGCGTGGAGACTATGATGGCGCCTTCGAACGATTGAGGAATCCGAACACGGACGGCACCATTTTTGGAGATGGCGAAAATACGGAGGGGTTGTGCTGCATACGAATTCTACATTGCTCGTCAGGTCAGATTCTCATCTCAAGACCGAGTCGGATTTACTCACCACTTCAAGCGAAACGGACCCGTTATGTCCCTCGGCCACGATCAACCCTGGCCGAGCAACTCCATCACTCGAAACAACGTGCACCTCCCCATTTATACTGCCGTTCTTCGACCTTAGCATCAAGTTTGGTCGAACTCCGGCGTCAGGACCGACTGTAGGAACGGAATCACTACTCCTCCGCTTGCCCTTGTCTTTCTTCCGCTTCTTGGGATCGGTCTCATTCCATTCACCATCGAATTCTTCCAACGGGGCACACAAGGCTTCTGGAACGGATAACGCCGTATCGACGTGCCATACGCCTTTGATGCTATGATCGTTTTTGTTTTCGAGAAGGCGATTGCAACGAGGCGGAAGATTGAGAGGGGGAGCCGAGGCGTCAAAGTCGGACGTTGATCCACGGGGCGACGAAAGTGGGGGCGTATTGGGAAGTGGCTTTCCGTCGGAAAGTGGTTTATTCTCGGGTGAGAGGGAGGCCATGTATGGTGGCGGGCTCTACAAAAGACAACACCCGTCAGTGTACGCTAACACGAAATTAATAAAAATTTCTATACTCACAGCTGGAGCCTCAGAGTCGCCACTGCGCACTGTAGGCGCTTTGGAATCACTAAACTCAGACTCGGTGATGATCATGTTGAAGGGCGGTGTGGTACGAATGGCAATCTGGGAGTGCCACGGCTTGAGTTTTATCGCCAAGCGTGATCTGCGGAAGCCGCAGCTGCGGCATGAGGCACAAGTGACTCGCAAGCCATTTGCTGCGCGGCAGTCGAACTATGTCTAGATAAGGGAAGTAAGATAGCGGTGGTGGTTGTTTCCCCGATGGTGATGCGGTGAGGCAGTGCCTGATGACTGGCGTGGCTGTGGCGCTTACACCTGTTTGGCGCGCTAGCCCTGTGTTGCTAAAAATACTCTGTGGTCAATAAAGCGCCGCAGCAGGGGTAATTACTTTCCTGGGAGATACTTTTAGCTCCGGGAAGACTCTACCCATTTCAAAACGGAACACTTCATGTTTTTATATACGCATATATCTAGCACCCTTGGAACGTCACGAAGCTAACTTAGGTTTTCACCCAAAGTGAGAGAAGAAAATATAGATTGTAACAGCTTCAGAGCATGCCAATTACAGTACTAACTGCGTCAAAAACATCGGATATGCTATCCTTGCTCGATTTCTTGTTTTTGTTTTCTTCGATAAACGAGATATGGACCGACCCCTCCCCAGAATGGAGATGAACGAGCGAGCCTGTCCAATTCCTGGAGGGGTCTTGCGTAACGGTAGTAAAAGAGGAGCTCGTGGAGCCTTGTACTGTGCCGCCTCCGAAGTCCAAACCTTGGGGATCTCCGATGTAACCCCGCACCGATCTATTAGCTGAGGAAAACATCGTGAGGCGCGCCTGGGTTGAAATGCTAAGTCACTGGGAGTTATAGTTGGCGCCGAAGAACATACCTTTACCCCATCCGAGATTTCAACTCTGCCTTCGTTGATACTCATGGAAATAAGGCCTTGAAAAGTAGAAAGTATGCTAACGTGCACGGAGCTCTCAATCGATGCCGCGAATATTCTCAACGGCTGATTCGGACTCGAGCTCTACATAAGAACTTAGTTGTAAGCCTAGTCAAATCCTTGTATGCGTGAAAAATATCCACTTACAACTTGCAACTTGACTGAATCTTCTTTACTCTCCGCAACAATAACAGCCATCCTCTGAACCCCATCTCCAGACATAACATCCACCTCGCCTTGCACGCGACCAATTCGGCTACGAAGCATAAGATTCGGTCGGACACCTTGATTCGCCAGATTCGGCTCATAGATCAAGTTCTGGTTCTTTCTTCCGTCCTTTTGGCGTCGCTTGACCGAGGCTTTATCCATCTCGTTCCAGAACCCGTTGCACTCAGAGAGCACCGGAAGGAATGATTCGGATATGACCAGGGCGGTGTCTATATGCCATGTACCTTTGGCGCTATGCCGTTCATTGTGCTGAAGAAGGAAGTTGCAGCGTTGAACTTGGTTGGGCGATGCTACTGAATTGGAGGCTCCAAGAGATGCGGTGTATGGAGGCGGACTCTGCGCATATACCTACTTCTCGTAAGCCGTATGCATCGTTGTGGTATATGGATAGTGTGCAACTTACATTACGTCCCGTGGCATGTGGGTTACTTCCATAGCTCGTGGATAAAGGCTGGGAGTCTTTGGCGCTGGACTTGCAATCGAAACTCGTTGAAGTAAAATGGAACAAGTGATAGATTGCGAGGTGTTGAGGGGGGTACTCGAGGTAAAATAGTATTTGAAGAATATCCCCAAACGATTCCGATGCCTTGCATCATGCGCGTACCGCTCCGCTGCCAGTTCGACTGCGAAAGGCTGTTTCAACCGACCACAGTACGGTGAGGCTGTGATGATGTCGAGCACCAGTATGACACCACGGGAGAACGCAATACCATGATTGTTGACGATACAATTCGAGTAAGAAACAAAGCTGTCTTTTTGAAAATATCGAGGTAATTGGTTGGATAAAAAATCTGGATTATCGACACAAGACTATGGTTCATGTAAACTTGACTAGATCATACAATGATACATAAATGCAAAACGAAACGCATGATGAAACAAACCATAGATCAACGACGCCCAAAATGTTCGCAATCCCAGTCCGAGAGCATCGTCAAACATATCAACACAACTCGAGATCTCACCGAGAACATTTACGACCATGCCCCTTCTAATCCCTCGAATCCTCAAACAGACCCGGTCCGCCAATCTCAGGTATTTGAGCATACGCGCCTGATCCGCTTGGGCCAATACTCCGAACCTGAGGATTCGGATATGATTGTGAATGAGCATGTGGATGCGGATGCGGGTGCGGATGCGGGGGCGGGTGCGGGTGCGGGGCTTGTTGAATCTGTAACGGCGCTCGGTACGCCTGCATCGCCACGCCCCTCGGTAACGGCAAAGTCGCCGGCGAGACCTGAGTCATCGAAGAGTTTCCCCAATTGCCCTCTTCGTCCTCCATACCCAGTCCTAGGAACCCGTCTTTGATACTCCTCATGACTTTGGTAAACGTGCCAGCCGTGTCTTCGCCGACGTATGAAATATTCACGGATCCGTCTTTTGCGTGGAGGTGCATGAGCGGGCCGATCCAAGTCTGGAATGGATCTTTTGGTTCCGAGTCGGGTGTGAGCGGAGAACCCGGCGACAGGTTGGGAGAGGACGTAGGAGAGCCAAAGTTTGCGCCTTTCCAGTCTCCGATATAGGCTCGTACGCATTTGTTGGTGGAGGAAAATGTCATGAGGCGAGCCTAAGTATCAAGAAGTTAGTATGACGCGTAGTGAGGTAGTCACAGAAACAAACCTTGACGCCTTCCGAGATATTCACGCTACCATCTTCGGTCGTCATCGAAATCGCACCTTCGAACGTGGTCGGAATTCTTACTCGGACCGAACCGTCGGCTGAGTAAGCATACACCCGTACCGGCTGAGGTTTCGTCGCGTTCTAAGTATTCGCATTAGTTATTAGTTTCGCATGCCAAGTTACGTCGAACGCACCACTGTCAACTTGACGGAACCATCATGGCTTTCCGCAACAATCACGGCCACATCGTTGGTTCCCGAAACGAGGTTTACCTCAGCCTGTACTCCACCATCCTTGCTGTACAGCATCAAGTTTGGTCGAACGCCTTCGTTCTTGAGTGGTTTTGGTGGAGTAGTGTCCACGACCTTTTTGCGTCCCCACCCACCGCCTTCTCGCTTCTTCTTCTCCCTCTCACGCTGCTTGATCGATTTCTTGTCCATCTCGTTCCAAACACCGTTGAAGTTCGACATATCGGGAACCAACGCCTCGGGTATGAAGAGCGAGGTATCGAGGTACCATGTGCCCTTCACGCTGCTTCGCTCGTTGCGCTCCACCAAGTGGTTGCAAGGTTGGGGCGGTGGTGCGTCCACATTTGGGTTTGGAGAGGGTGGGAGTTTGGAGATTGGGGGTGAAGCGTGAGGTCCTGGGAGAGAGTTTCGATGGCGGTGCTGTACTGGCGGGCTCGCCGCAGCCTGTGGTGATCGTGAACCAAACTGCGGCGGACTGGGTTGCGGTACAGTATGGGGATCATAATGTGGGCGCGGACGTGGCGACGGAGATGGAGAGGCGTATTGTTGAGGAGCGCCGAACGAGTGTGAGCGTGAGCGAGGTGCGGGAACTAGAAGTTGACTAGATCGTGATTGGGGATGTACGGGATGGCTTGGAATAGGATATTGAGATGAACGTGGACTCGGTGCCGGTCGAGAGCTCGATGGTATGACTGGAGGCGGGGAGCCTGATGACAGTGAAATACTAGTCTCGCTGTACGGAGGTGGTTCCTGGGTCGCGATCGACTTCAATACGGGAGAAATTTTAGAAAACTCCCAAAAACAATATGGAAACCGTACACACCCTTACATCAGATGCTTGTGAGGTGCCTGCGCGTGTAGTTGGAACTCGGAGGTCGCTAGCATCAGGTTTTTCTGGGATGATCATCGTGGTCAGACGGGGGGATAGGACCAGACTCTTGATCGCAGCTGGGAACTTATAATGCTGTTGCCGTGAGGAAGAACATTAACCCTGCACCGGAAGGACCAGGTGATTGGTTCGTATCTGCGCCATTGCAATTAGGTCCAAAATCACACAGCATTTAGGGGGACGCGCTCATGCTGTGCTGATGGTTGACTGCGGGAAGACTTCTTTTGGTCACGTGATCGTAAACTCGGTCTCTGCTGCGCCGAAACCTTGATGTTTTGTGTGACAGAGACACAGCGTAGAATCGAAAAAGATCCATAGGTCCACATAGACATCCTGCTGTACTGAGTGTCTAATTTTATACCGCATACATGTACGAATAACGACCCTATAAGGGTGATAGGCTCGCCATCAAGAAGCATGTCAAGATCAGTGATCGGTCGATATATGACACGAGCGAAGTCAAGAGCGCACAAGCTCACACGGCGCAGAGACTACGGCTGTCCCAGCTCAAACATGCTTGTGGGGCCGTAATACGACCCAGTGCTATGAGCGCCTGATTACAGACACCTAAGTAGAATCATCCTGATAGCAAGTTAAGTTATAGTTCTGGTCTCATCAAGGTGTTTTCTAAATTAATGTAGTAACAAAAGGTCAATATTGAATCTTGGTGGAGGTATGCTATTCATTTCAACTTCCAAAGATTCATGTTCCGCCGCTATAAGCGGCGTGTGCCTCAAAGTAAACGCTCCACCAGGAAGCAAGGCCGCAGAACTACCAAACCTATACCTCGGTTAGCTATGTGTGAAATGGTCAAGCTGAAAAACGCAGTGTCTTGCATTGAATAGCCCTGGCTCCAATGGATAAGGTCGCAGCATTTGTAGTACGTATTGACATAAAATGTCAAGAAACAACAAGGATGGGGCCGGGGTCATGGACTTGAACAAGAGCGTAAAGCGACACGGTTCTGAAGTACGGCTTCGACCGTTGCTGTATACGGATGGGCTTGCGGCCTTCATTCTTCGCCGGTTAATCCTCGTCTACTCTAGTTCCATATAATCGACATCAGTTTCGAATAGAATAGCCCGCTTGTGTAGGCTATACTCACCGGATCCCTCTACTATCTGAAATACTTGGTCCAACTTGGACCGATTCCAGCATCCTTGAAGTTGAGACCAAGTCTATCTCTAAGACCGAAAAGTGCAGCGCTTTCGGCCGAGTTCAGAGTCGGTCGTAGGTCCAGGGGCACCCAAAATAGAAGGCGTGAGTGGTTTTAACCCAATCGTCCTCGTTCATCGTTGGGTAAGTTCTGCAGTGGATCGTCTTGGTCAGAGTTACGAAATGGTGGCCGCCAGATGCGGATAGATCAGTCTACGGAGCCAGACGCGAAACAGCTCTAGGTTGAGCTAAGCCAACAGGCCGAGCATAATGGTCGCAGGCTACGCCGAGGATTGGCAGACATGATGAGCTGTGGGGACTATCGGATATAGGAGTTTCACCACCTGTGACAAACTTGACAACCACCAAGCCCGAGGCTGAAACAACTTACACTTAGAGCTACAGTATATGCTAGGAGTGCTATATTAGTCACTCTGCGTTGTAGCAGACATACTAAACACAACGAACGTATCATCGACTTCACTAACATTGCTCGCGGGAGCATTAGCAGACTGGACGGCGGTTCGTCTGGTTGGCGATCTACACGCAGTATAGGTACTATACCACATTCTATCTTAGTCAATTCATCAGTCAGATTGAGTCGTACATTTAGTCACCTAAATAAAGCGAGCCTATGGGGGTCTTCGAGTGAGGTGATAAATGAGGAAAATGAGGAATGAAGGAGTGATGCATAGTCCTCGTACTAAATAATCACACTAAATGCGCCTCGTACACATTACGCTATTGCCACAAGGTTGCTTTCAATGCTTTAATGGTACCTCGACTCCCAACCCCACCTTCCCTCTTGCGTTGGACCTTCGCGCGGGAACTCAAGGAAGGTCCTAGAGCTTGTATTTCCAACTGCTTCCTGGTGGTTCGACATCCCCACAGTAGCTCCGCACTCAGGACAAGTACTCTGTTGCATCGCCCCTTCGCACTGACAACCCTTGTTAGTCTTTGGCACTGGCGAGGTATGGCAAGCGCTCACCTCTCCAGCGTATCTATGTCCATTCACACATTCCAAGAAACGACCTGGGCGATATGAAGGTGGATGATCTATCAACGAGTCCAAACCGTAATCGAGTAACACCTCAACTCACTCGAGCAATTTGAAACTTCCTCAGAGGATTGACGGCAAATATGTCGCGAGAACGGAAGAAACTCTGGGTTTAACTTGAGTGCTTCGCGGAATGGGTGAATACTTTCAAACCGAGCGGGAGCTTCAACGAGAACTCGAATATCAGGAGTTCCGCCACGATTCTGGAGGGCATGGACAATTCGGGACTCGACGGACGTATCGAAAAATGACACCCGAAGCGAGACCCGATCTTCGTTGCTCCTCGCGGACTCCAGAATATCCCTAGGTGAACTTGCTACAGTCCCGAGGTAGATGTTCAGACGATCTGACGAGTCTTTCCACACCAACGCGACCAGTCCACCTTGGATCAACCGTCTCTTGGCGACCTGCTCCCAGTATCCCGCTCGAGCTGCAGCCTGCTCGCTTCGAGCTTTTCCGGGAGGTGCGTCGAATACAACCCCTACGGACGCTCCACGACTGTACGTGGCCAAAGGTTCGAAGGTGACGTTTGTGAACACGCTGAATATCATTGATTCTTGGACGTTTGCGGGCGCGGCGTACCGCCCACCTCCCGCCTCTATAATCCTACACAGAAGTGTTTCTGACGTGGGGTATTTGTGGAGATCAGTAACGACGAGCTGGATTGCCTGTCGAATTGAGGCGCTGAAATTATGTGAGGTCAAAATCTGGTACTCGGCTGGAATAATTATGTAGCTCACGTGAGTTCCTCGCGGAACAATTGGAACTGTACATCCAAAAGGCTTTCTACGCTTCTCTGGGAGTTGAAATGTGGAGTTTCTGGGGGATTCCGAGGCAAACGTCGGTCATCTTCGCCCACAAGCCCCTCGTGCGTCGGTGCATTATGAGCATCTTTGACGGCGATGTTGTTATTACCACGGTGAGGGACTTTGTCAAGGAGGTCGCCAGTGCTATCATTATTGAAAATCCGTTGAGAGCCTTTCAAGGGAGTTCCTGAGCCCACAGCGCCGCTACGAACGATTTGACTTGCGGTCGAGTTTGAGATTTTCGCTGGTCCATGTTCGATAACGCTGAGTACTCTAGCCTTGTCTTGGTCAAGAATTTTGACAACGAACGCTTTTACTTCATCATCGTATGAGGCGCACTCGTCGTCGAAGCTCGAAGGAGGGTTTAGCGCAAGTGCCCAGTCGTCGAACCAGCCCGCGACGCATTGGGACAGCCGGAAAACATGTGGATTTTCGACAATCGCATTTTTGAATCGGACCAGGTACCTACATCAGCTCAAGCATGGGATTTGGATGCATTCGCAGTTGACACAGGTACGTACTCGTACAGCACGGTAAACAATACCTTGAAAACGTGCATGCCGCTTAGTGGCTTTCGCCCCGGCTCCTTGAAGGACCGTGCGTTCATCAACCGCTCCATGTGAGTCTGAATCGTGTCATTGAACACCTCGAAGTTGGTGTGCACCAGGCTATAGAGTGCGCTACGGACCAAAGAGCTCAGTAAGACGCCTATGGAATATGAACGAACCATACTTGACATCATTATCTATATTACTCCTGCTCACCCATTTAGAAGATAGGTACTTCAAAAAAATGGAGACAAAATCAACGGAGATCAAATGAGCATAGATTTGATGGCTTACGGTTAGCAATGGGACATAGCCTCGTTGAAAAGACCACGGACCAGTACACTCTTCGGGATACCTAATCGCATCGCTTAACCGCAAGAATCCATTCCCCTGACGATGTATTCAGTTATGCGTTTGAATGTTAGGTACTAGTGGATGCTGAGCCCACCCTAACAAGTGTATGCATGTGCACCTGAGAGAGAGTGAGCATTGGTGGTAAACTCTGATAGCGGATACTCACATAGCCTTCCTCAGCAGTCTAGTAATTAATGGATTAGAGTCACGTCTCAATAATCAGGGCGAGTTCCACCCACCCAACTAGTATTCTCTGTGTTTGCGCTGCACACGAGTTCCAAGAATGCATAAACCTGGCTGGAAG
Source organism: Ceratobasidium sp. 428 (assembly GCA_019623705.1). NCBI lineage: Eukaryota > Fungi > Basidiomycota > Agaricomycetes > Cantharellales > Ceratobasidiaceae > Ceratobasidium > Ceratobasidium sp. 428. Next base: position 23,499 of record WSTJ01000194.1, read on the forward strand.
TCTCAAATCTGAAGCTGTCTTCCGTGAACCTCTTCAAAAAGTAGTGCGTTTGCCCAGGAGTTTTGTTAGACCCAACCTCGGCAACAAATTTATCGATTTCGAGAGACGGGAAGCTTCCTAACTTTCTATCTCCGGAGTTTGATTTTAAGGAAGTGGATGCTTCTAGGACAACTGGGACGTTGGGATTGGCGGTATGATCGAATCTGCACTCGTCTCCGCGAAAACACCGCCCTTTTGTCCAAAAATGTCGACAGACGCCGCGCGGGATATTGGCTGTAGAGGAACATTAAGCCTCTTGGTCAAGTTATAGTACTCGTTATGACTCATACCTAGCTCAGGTAGAATTGTGCGTTGAGTGCCTGGAGCTGGTTTGGCCCCGTGATGGGAGGTAACGTTAAAATGGATCATTAAACTATGATTCGTATTTCTAAGCGATGGATGTGGACATGCCTGGTCGAATGTGGTTGCCGGACAAGAGATATTGTTTGAGGATGATGTGAAGATACATGTTATTAGCTTGTTTCGCTCCTCGAAGCTGTTTGCACTTGCCAAGATTTGTATGAGCTGAAGTGGACCCCGCTGCAGCTGGATCGCTGTGGGAGAATTTACAATTGTCGCCGTGTATACAGCCACCAGGACTCTGATGATATCGACATGGAGGTTTGGAAAACATGATCGTCAGACGAGGTGGTAGGCGGAAAGAAGTCACCTAGGTTTAGCCACCAAAATCAAATAATACCGGAGTGTTTACATAATACACACGAGGAGTTGCCACTCCGACGGAGAGCGGGATGACAGCCCAATTCATCCGATTGCAGAACCCCGTGCGTTCCTCGCTTCTCACACCTCTACCCCACACGACTAGGCGTGCATACGCCAGTTGTGAGTCGCCTCCACTGTGCCGGAGATCGATCGACACTTTTTTGTTTTCTAGTCGAGCATATATTATTGAATCAAGGCCGACCGTATGTATTGATATCAAGTGAAAAGGGAGAAGAAACCGGGAAACACCAAAATAAAAAATAAAAAAAATCCACATGTTTTGACCGACAGAAAGGTGGGAGCAGGACCTACCGGCATCTCCGACTGGGCTGTCCTCCAGACCACTACTTAGACCAACTTCGAGCCCCCGTTGTGTAACGACAACACAAACCTCATTATCGATTGTTCCCTTCTCTTCATTCTGGTCGTTTCGAGTAGCGATCCGAGTTTTAGATCTATGATTCATTCAACGCACCAGGTTCAATGGTTATGAAAAAGGACGAACAAGAAACCTACCAGCACGGGAGGGCCAACAAAATTGAGTCAGGGTCGCTCGCTGCATGTATGCTCAACTTTCGGAAAGACAGTCGAGGTGCGGCCAGGGTTACGCTAATGAACTTCAAACACACCAGCAGATGAAGATGGTTTAAAGTCTTCCAAGATGCTGGGGGAGTCAAAGGTAAGTGTGTTGAAGTGAAGTGACCCGAGAGCTCCAAACAAAGTCGTCTAACTGGGGGGGGGGGCATTGGCGAAAAGGGAGTGTCCGATGTTAGTTTTGTAGGGGGTTGCGGATTCGAGGCTTACCATGAAGCGAGTCTTGACCGTGTCCCCGGTTGACACTATTCCTCAGCCTCCTCGGGCGGGTTCCAAAGAGCAGCACAGGTTATCTTCCACTTATCGAAGCCTCGCACAGTTCTAAACAACTCGGTTTCATTGGTCTATGGTCCATACTCCACCAAAGGTGCGTAATCAATCCTTAGACGGTTCCAAACTCCTGTCGACGCTTGAGAGACCGGTGATCGCCATGTCCCCGACTCACGTCGACTTCAGAGCAAAGAGAGAGTTCGGAGAGAGCAGCGCCTGTCAAGTCGAGAGGGTACCATGATTAGACTGGATCCACGGCGTTGTGACTATTGAGAACGACCGTTAACACTAGAAGTCTGCGACAAATTACCTTGTGGAGTATGACAGGCCACCACAAGAGGAATTCCATGCCGATGTTACCGGTAATAGCCTGGAGCGGGTTGTGAGGAGCATTTCGCCGAATTGTCGCCGACTGTGAGAATGTTAGCAATCGTCGGGTATTCAAGCCCAACTTGACTCACAATTCGGAACCCGAGGTACTGACGCCTGAATAGTTCGCTGTGGTATGAATAGCAGCCGCATCAACTGCGCAACGCATAGCTTGCCAGTAGCAGGGATCAGTCTGTCATCCCCCTAGCTAGCAATCAACCCGTCCGATACGGCAAGGCGCCTCGAGTTGAATGGATGTTGAAACGTGAATCGGACTGACTTGTTTATTTGGTCGTTGGCATGAGCAGAGCTGAGATAAAAGTCTAAGCTCAGGCTCTACTCCGAGAGATGATGAGTGAGAAGAGAAGCCTACAGCGATGAAAAACAAATGCACGTGCCAACTCCGGCCACTTGCTCTGTCCCCGATCTGATTTCTCCACAACCACGACCTGGTGTTCTACAGACTCTCATATCGCTGCGATTCCTCCACACCTAGTGTATGGCATACTCTTTTGCTTCCTGAAGACTACATGACTGCGATACATAACCTTCCTGTACTAGGGCGCTAGTACCAACCCCCCTCCTAGTTAGTTTCCGTTTTGCCCTCTACTACTAAGTGTGGTGTTTTCAGACTCTCCATTTAGCTACTTGTATGTCACGAGTATGTTTTGGCAGAGACACAGGGTACATTTGAAAGAGAACTACTAAGCTATATAGACGTTTTGCTATGCTGAGTATCTCATTTTCTACCGCGTACATGTCGGATCACGACCATATAAGGGCGATAGGCTTGCCATCAAAAAGTCTGTTAAGACTGAACCTAAAAGAATGAGACATCTGTCGATCGAGAATACCCCCGAGCACACTGACTAAAATGTCCGGGATTGACTCGACCACATCACGACCAGTCTACACATATCACACGCGGATGGTTCCGCTATAAGATCCGTAAACTATGAGATAGCCATCACGCAAGTACGCAAGTGGATATGATCTCAAGTTATCCCTTGAATAGACACGACTCTGGTGCTATTGGGTAAAAACACTGCCGAGGAGACCCGATCATTGGAATGCGCCATGAGCGGACTAATAAGCAAATCCTCTGATATGTAGACTCTGTTGCCGTGTTTGTGACCACTAGCAAGCTTTTGACCGTTAGGCAAGAAATACCCTGAGTGGACAAGCGAGCCCGAGTGTTGTACAGGCGTAGTGGTTGAGTGTATGCGCCTGATCAAGCTGGCTGTGGACGGTTTTATTGATGGAGCTAGAAACGATGCGGCATCCATCTGGTCAATGTGCTGCATATGAATCTGCTTTCATATGTGACGTAAGCATCGCTTACTGCGTTTCTGGTCTCCGCAACCCGAGCGCGGAGAGACCCATAGACGACGTGGCGGCCGTTGGCATGAATAGAACCGGAATATTCGTAAGGCACATGGAGAATCGTTAAGACACAGAACGTAGCGAGAAGTGATACAAATAGAGTGCCAGTGTCGACGAAGAGACTACAATCAATACAATTCTAAAGCACCTCTACAGCCATCATACGGATGGGCTTGCCTCGTGACCACTTTCGCCGTCCCTCATTCTTGTATGCTGATTTCCTGCAGTTGAGTTAACATGATCAAATAAAGGGAGTCTTCAAGGCTGTACTTGCCGAGATATACTAATGTCTAAAACATTCCGTCCACTTCAGGCCGATCGCCGCATCCTTGAAGTCAAGACCAAGCCAAACACCGGGATGGAGGACGACAGTGTTCTGTAGTCTAAGGAGGTCCGACCGAAGGTCTTGTGGAACCCAGAAGAGCAGAGATGAGTCTGAGGTGACGATCCATCCGTCCTCGTTCATTGTCCAGTTGTTTAGTGGGTCACTCTGGTGGATGTTGTGAACTGGCAATCGCCAGATACGGATTGAACCGTCTTTGGAGTCAGCGGACGCGAAACAGCTACCGTCAGGGGAGTAGGCTACCGACTTGACCATGGTGGTGTGTTCCTGGAATGGACCAGCTACTGTGAGACCTGTCTCTGCATCCCATACGCGAACAGTGCAGTCGTCTGATCCAGATACAATGAAGCGACCATCAGGGGAGTATGCAGCAGACCTAACATGGTTGGTATGTCCCCTGAACGGCTCACTCACTCGAAGACCAGTCTGCGCATCCCAAAGTCGGATAGTACGATCGTATGATGCTGAGAGAATTTGACGTCCGTCAGGCGAGAATGTCACTGAAGGCATACCCTTAGTATGTCCACGAAGTGGCCCAACCACAGTCTGACCAGTTCGCACATCCCACACACGGATGGTCCGGTCTCCGGATCCAGAGACAAGACGATGTCCATCGGGCGAATACGCAACTGAGTCTATTGACTCGGTATGTCCCCCAAATAGACAGCTTGTCAGGTAGCCGGTCTCTGCATCCCAGATCCGGATGGTGCGATTAGAAGAGGGTGACGCGATGTGCCTACCATCAGGCGAAAATGCGACGGGATGATTGAAGCGATTGTCTCCTTCAATTTGTCCGACTACTATGCCACCTGTGTTCACGTTTAAGATTGAGATAGCCTCACTCCAAACGGTGGATCCAGACACGATCTTGCTGCCGTCAGGTGCAAAGGCTATTGAGTCTACGGCGCCGGAATGTACTTTGAATGGACCAACGAGCATGTCCCCACTATAAGCATCCCAAACACGGACAGTGCCGTCCCAGTAGCCGCCAGCGATGCGTTTGCCATCAGACGAGAAGCAGACCGAGTAGACCGGGGAGACAGCATGTCGTGCCGGTGCATCTGTACGTATATGCCCGACCTGTGGGTCCCAGATGTAGACCGTGCCATCCTTAGAGCCAGAGATAAGACGATGTCCGTCTGGCGAGTATGCCACAAAGATTATCCTGTCCTGATGTCCAGCGTAAGGGTTACCAGTAGCTTGTCCAGTCTCAATATCCCAGATACTGATAGTCTTGTTGTCGGACCCAAGGAGGATGTTGTGCCCGTCAGGGCTGCATGTTAGAGCGGTGATCTTTTCGGTATGCCCTTTGATGGTGTTGACTATGAGCCCAGTTCGTGCGTCCCATACATGGACAGCAGTGCTATCATCGGACATGGAGATGATCCGCCCACCGTCTCCTGAAAATGTAACTTCACATAAATGACCATTGTGTCCGGTGAGGGGACCGAGAATCAGTCGACCAGCTTGCACATCCCAAACACATATAGTGCGATCATTGGAGCCGGAGACCAGGCGATTTCCATCGGGCGAATAAGACAGGCAGCGCACCCCATAGCGATGGCCCTTGAATGAACCAGCCAGTTCCTGGCCAGTCTCTATATCCCAAATGTAAATAGCCCCTGTGGTGTACCCCGAAGCAATCTGGTTGCCATTTAGAGAGAATACGAGAGACGTAACACGACCGTCATATCCCCCAAGAGGAGCATGCATAGGTTGACCCGTATGTATATCCCACACGTGTATTGTGTTGTCGCTCAATCCAGAAGCAACGCGAGCGCCATCGCGCGAGACCGTGATCAAGTTAATCTCTCCAGCAGATCCTACGAAAGGGCCGGCAAGCAGAGCTCCGGTATACGCATCCCACACGTGCATAGCACGACCCCTACCGAGAGAAGCAACGCACCGTCCATCAGGCGAGGCTACAGCGGAAGCAATCCAGTGACCAATCTTCCATTGTCCTAGTGAAGCAGATTGACGATGTCTCATTGCGGATCCTTCTATTCTCACAGGCTTGCTCAGGCGTGCTCCATAGTGCATCCACATAGGGCTATCTCGGTTCCATAGCGCTAGCACCGAGATGTAGATGTGAGCCGTGCTATTGCACACAGGGTTGCTGGCAACGACTGTCGCAAACTTCAGCACGTCTATACAGAGGGCGCACTCGTCATCTGACATCCTTGCGCTCTGAAATCGAGTCTGTCAGTTAATGCTGGGCAGATACGCTCTCCACCCACCTCCATCCAGCGGATCGCTCCGGATAGCATGATCGTGCTCCGGCTTATGAGCCCCTTCAGGTTCATCACCTCCATCCAGAATAATACATGTCGAGTCATAAATATTGTCAAATTAAGTCCAATCCCAGTGTCGTTGCTTCCAGAGGTCATATGCTCGCTCCAATAGATACAAGCATAGAGCAAGTGAGGTGATATCCTGTGTATTCGGCTGGCTAGATCAAGCACGTTTTTGTCTAAGACAAAAGACGACTCCAAGTGGCAAATGTTGAACACGAGCCCATTCTCCATTGTCACAAAGCATCGACGGGCTAGCGTGTGATGATGAGATCTCTCGTCACACCAAAGCTCTCTGGACCTTCCGGCGTCAAGCATAAAGTCTGGAAACGAAGCGTGTAGTGTCGATACTAGCTTTTGACCTTCGGATACATGGATTACCGACCTCAAGCACTCGATCCCGGCTTCGGCTTCGCTTGCGCTCCGAAAGCCTAACAGAGATGCCAGAGACTCTACTGAGAGCGGTACTCGTGCGCACAAGACAGTATGTAGCAGTGACTTGATGTTTTCGGCGTCCCATGGCTCAAGCTCTGGGTTCTCGAGCGCTTCAGCAACAATGGTCCGGTAGAGCGCGTCCAGTGACTCGTATGCCTTGCTGCTAGAGCTCTGTCCAGTCTTGAGAATAACATCCAAGCGCTTCTTTGCGTCGACCCGCACACCGGTTGGTCGAAGATATCGAACGACCGTTGCGGCGTAAATGAACAGCTTACCCGCTCGCTCGGCGACCAGCTCGATCTGGTGATCCGTGAGCTGCACTGTCCCTAGCTCGGACTGTAGATATGTCTGTATATCCGCCTGCACGAGAGATTGTTCGATATCGTGAAGATGAAAGATGGACCGAGTCTGAAGCGTCTCGGCCATAACCTTGTCGAACAGGCCCGGCTCGGGGCGGCAGGTCACAAAAAACTTGACGGGCAGGTCTGAGGCGTAGCTGAAGAGCGCGTCAAGTACTTGCTGCGCAGTTGTGCGGTCGGAACATTCGTCCAGCGCATCGACCACCAGAACTAAGCGAGGTATCCGAGACAAACGATTGAGTTTCTGTAGTGGCGTTGCGATAAGTGCATTGAACTGGTGTTTGACTCCACTTGTGCAGACATCCGGGTCATCGTTCATGATTTTCAGAATCTCCACTTGGAATCCAAGTAACGTTCGTGCTAGCTGATAGGCAAGAGTAGGCACAATCCTGGTAGTGTCTCGACACTCGGGTAGTAGCCGGGAGCAGAAAAAACTCGCACCGAGCTGGTTTGTGTTCTTGAGTGTCTCGCAGAAGCTGTATGCGATCGTAGTTTTTCCGGTTCCAGCCATGCCGTTCATCCAGTACACCTTCGCTCCATCCTCGACGTTAGACCAGTCAACAAGGTTCCTCAGGACGGACGTCCTTGTATCTGCGGTACAGCCGTTGCGACGGACATCTGCTGCACCAGCGTCGTAGCGAGCCTGCTTCACTGGTTGCATCTTATCCAGACTGTTATTCTGGAAGGCATGTAAGCGCGATGTACCGCTACCAAGTGACGCAAACTGCAGAACATACTAGGACTTTCCCTTTCGCGACCTCCAGGACTTCGCTGGTCATGTTTAGGTTTCTGCTTGCCACCTGTCGTGTATCTTGAACCATTTTCATCCCGCTCAGAGCGAAGTCGCTCTGATTGACGTACGTCAGCCAATACTTAACTCAGTGTCCGTTGGACTAACCGTTATCCTCTGGAAGAGGCTGTCGACTCTCCGGTAGCACGCCAAAACATCTTCTATATCTTGCTCTGCACCAGCGTGCTTTCTCTTCGCAGCCTGGGATTGCTTGGCTCCAATATCTCCTACTAGTTCGTTCAGTTGACTAGAAAACCGATTGGTCAGGTAGATACTATGTTTTAATTCACTAAAAGCATACCTCAGTGCGTCTAATACGGACTCAGTGATTTCGACCGCACTAGATTGACTGAGGTGCTTTTCAAGCGTCTTCACGCTTGCGACCAGGTCTTCAGCGAGAAGCTCAAAGTCACGGTGACCCTTTCCAGCGATCTGGCGAGAAATAGGTGAATACCACCGACACAGTGTACAGTTACTATCACTCACAGACATCACATCTACACAAGTCGCTAACATATCGACTGCCGACTTTAGTTGCGGCACTACGATCGTCGCCTTTCCCAACCTCCTGAGTCCGTTCTTGAGCGTCGTTGTCGCTCTACCATGGGCACGAGTAGAGCCGGGCGGAGCTGCCTGCTGTTGTGTTGGTACCGGTGGCAGTAGATTGGTGAGCGAGTCCACGTCAAATTCTAGCTCAGAAGGCTGTTCTATGTGGGGAAGTTCACCGGTTGAAACACCAGTTGGATTCAGCGTCAGGAAGCGGTGAGTTGACTCGGCCGCAGGAGTCACGGAAACCATTGGTACAGACGTATTTATTCCCGTATCAGGTGGCCAGGACAGACCCGTCGACCGAAGTTCTGCTGCAGGGACCTGAGGTATAGGATCGAGATGCGCAGTGGCTAGCCCAGCCGTATCAGCGTGTTCAGGAGTAGCAGGGCGAGATCGAACGACTTCGTTTGCAGGCCTGTCAAGGAAATTGTCAGGTCTATTTCGTTTCGATGATTTTGAATTCATGGTTGGTAGAGCTTCAGTTCACGGGCGATACACCCGTGGTGGCAACCGGAATCGAAGGCTATGCTGTGCTTGCCCCACGTGACGGGGCTCACTTATTCCGTGGAGCGAATTAGGCGCCAAAAATCTGCGATCCATTTCGTAGCCGCCATACCGGCTTAATACGATCGCAAGATCTAGGAGGTGAAGCTCGTAATATGGCTCAGGTACTGAAGCCCTGATTGTATTACTCATATTTTCTCATTGTTTCATATACACAAACTCTTATCAGGACTACCTCGATATACTCTTCAGTCTGAAGATTCAGCTCTAGTAAACCGTACTCGTCGACATGGAAAACATTCCCCCTCAAGGATGCATAGTGTAGTATCGTCTTCACTTCCCGCCGTTCGACTCAAACTGGTCTAACATATACCGATTAAATTTATAGCATTCCGCTTAGAACGAAAAAGTCCAGAAGCACACTGTGCATACCCAAAGAAACGAAAAAAGTATTGAATCGCATACACACCACACATATTTGACCTTCAACGCTTATCCCCTACCTCCATATTACTGCTTTGCAACACCATCTATCCTCTCCTCGATCAACTTTGCCACGAACGGACCATGAACCGGTATCGAGTTGCCTTGGAACCCTTCCGGATATTGCACGTATGGTAGGCTGGGCTCTGTAAACGCCCTAAATTTCGTGCACTCCTCTTCAGTATTCCGCGCACCCAAATAATCAAGAGGCTGAACTCACGTATCGTTATGTATCCCATAATGCCTCATCCCCAACGCAGTCGACGTCCACTGATAGTCCCTCGCAAACCCGCCCGGATAGAACATCTCGATAACCGTCGACAAAGGACTAAGAGGCATCAACAACAAATGCGTAAGCCCGTTTCCGTGTACGCCAAGCATAACAGTCGTCCGCGCAGCGAGTCGAACCTGCTCCTCGCGAGATAGATGTTCTGCCTCTACAATCTCGAGGTGCCACGGTCGGACGCCCTCGGCGTTTTTCCTCGCTACGAGCTCCTTGAGCGCCTGGACGAGGACTTCATGGTCGGCTTGGACTAGTTTGCGTCGGCCAGCGGTTTGTCGAGAGATATAGGTGATCACGACGGTCGGTCTGCCCCCTTCCAGCCCTTTCTTCAATCGCTTCACGTCCTCCTCCCCACCATACCACCATAGACTCAACTCCTGAATCGCCTCGTTCACTCCAGCCATCTTCAGGACTCGCCGCCTCAACGGTTCCCACCACCATCTCCCCTTGTCCCTTCCCGGCCCGTCTTCGAGGTCTTTTCGTGTTGCTTCGACAGCTTCAGATACCGTACGGGCGTTTATACTGCAGTGCTTTCCACGGAAGGACGCAGAGCGATCGACGAGTAAGAGACTCTGATAGAGGTACGCATGGGGAGCGGGGTTGCCGGGTGCGGCAGGGGTAGAGGATTTCGTCAACGCTACACGGTCCTCCCATGCGTCGTTGAACTCGAGGCCTTTCTCACCGCATAGCATTAGTTCTATGTTGAAAAGGGGTTAAGTTTGAATAATAGCTCACCGATACCAGGCCAAACGGCGTGCAAGAAAAACTGATTGAACTTGGGACCGTCACGCCAGACTTTGGGCTCCACATGTGGGAAAATGGCGCGAGCAGGTGTTGGAATGTGGCTATATTCACCACGGGCAGTGATATGGGGATCGTAAGAGGCGAGCATACGCCAGGTGCCCATAAGAAGCTCCGCAGCGAAATGGTAGTAATGATTTATGACTACATAACGACCGGAGGATGAGTTGTTTGTATGGCGCAGAACGGGAACGAGCACGCTCACATTGCAGAGGGTCCCAGTAGAGCAGCTAGAGCCAATGTTAGCGAAGACGGGAGAGTGTCTAGGGAAACAACCTACAGTAAAGTCTGGGACAGACCAGATCCTAGTTCCCCATCGCGCCTCCGCCTCCTTCGGTGAAATCCAGTCGATATCGTATTGCGTCGGTTCGCGTGCAGCGATATTCTCCGGAGTATTCAGAGCTGTTATGCCCGTATCTGTCATCATTCTCCTTGTCGGCCATGCGCTCGGGTCATCCGAAATGATATATATCGTTCCGTTGCTCATGTAAACGTTTTCAAAAATGGTCCAACCAGCCCCATGCTTGATGAGTTTTGTCTTCGGCAGACCAGCGGAGAGATTCGGCCACACTGTGCTTTTGGGGGTGATGGGAATCGTGTGTTGTACGGGGTTGTGCACGGCATCATGACCGTCTAGGAAACTGTTAGCCGATAATCAGTGAGATAGCGTTTAACTCACGTTTTGGTATTACTGGTATTGGCGCAGGCTTTGGCACGTCGTCATGTTGTTCCACTTTTTGAGGCCTATAGGTTGGTTTAGCCTTTGCCTTGCCGGTTGGCATTAGCAGATTGGGTACCTCGTGCATGTTGTGCGTCGGTGCTGTGTCTTGGGACGAGAGGTCGAACATCCGAGTGAATAGCAAGACACACATCATGCCCATAAGTGCAACAACTACGTCGCGCCGTGTTGGGCGTAGAAATATCTTGCCCATTGCGG
>WSTJ01000195.1:0-34608 GCA_019623705.1 Ceratobasidium sp. 428
TGGGGTGACAGCAAATATGCTCTGTATATGGATTTGGACCCAAGGAAGCTGATGGTGCAGAGAAACCAGGCAGTTCAGACCATCAGACATGAGTAGTGCACGGTTTTATGGTTGTAGGCCCCCCATTAGCAGCCTGCACATGTACAGCTTTCAGCCCCATGTGCACCCAGCTGCATTCTAGTGCTCTCCATTGTGTTCAACATGCCTGAAACCCCCATATTGGACTCACCACCGGCGGTTCAGTGGGCACACGCCACTGGAGCCAGCTGAGCAGTACACCATGCACAGCGGAAAGTTGTCTGGCCCGCAGCACACCACTGAGCAATGCACACAGCATGAAACTCTTGCATAGCACTCAGCTGGCAAGTATGTTTGGCTGTGTGAATGGTGTTGCCGGCCAACCCTCTGCGTGTGGCAGTGTGGCCACAGAATGCTTTTGGGTTATACCTTCCACAAAACCCATTGTAAAAGCACCTGCAGTGTTTGTTATGTATCTCAGTCAGTTCTGAGCCAAATAGGGTCAGACAACCAGCCTAGGCTAGCCAAGATGTGTGACTATCGCATATGAGAAAACCAGCTTACATAAGCATATAGCTCATATGCTGAAACACTTGCAGCAGTGTGCTGGGTTTTTTACGATGGGTTTTGTGGCATACTGTATGTGTATGTAACGCATACAGAGGCCTGTAGAACATTCTAGCATACAGTTTCTAACGTGCATATTAGGAGTGTCTTGAGCTCTGTAGGTGGTCACTGTGAAAACATATAGGATTTAACTGTTTATCACACATGCCTTTGAGCATCGTCTTAGGCACACTGTGCACTGTGCATTGATTATAGGTTATATAGAGTATGCCCCAAAATTGATCATAAAAAAACCTGCAACACTCACGCAAGTGTTTCAGCATGTCAGTGCTATGCTTATGTAAGCTGAGACTCTGGCCAGTGGAAGGCGTGCTTCTTGGCTGCACTCTCAGCTTTGTTTGAACATGTTTGGACCACAGTCGGGTGAGATAAGCACCCAACAGTGCAGCCCCTTTTACAATCAATTTGGGGCAGGCAGAGCTGATTATCTGGCTTGGACCATACTGCCTGACTAAGCCATCCTGTGGAGCCCAATTTCTCTGGGCTGCATGAGCTGAGTCAGTTTAGCTATGCATGGTTGTATCATGACATTCCGCTCAGCATGTGGTGCACAACAAGCTGATTAAGCTCAAGCTATGCACCAGACCGTGTTTTAGCTGTTTGCTGAGGTGCATGTACATCTGGCCATGCGCTGTGAGTCCCAGATGGGGTAAATGGGCATGTTTTACGCACCACAGGGAGTTGCAGGACAGAAAAGAGCTCATGAGGCCATATGTCATGTGTGTATGTCCTACTATGGGGCACCCCCAAACCAGATAATCACATGCTGCGCAGGAAACATAGCCCAAGATGCTGCAATTTGCACTGCTCCAGCAGCCTGGGGTACTGAGCTTTGTATACAGCACATTGGCACACTTCAGAGCTGGTTCTAACTATGATCATTGCATCAAAAGTCCTGCTGTGTCTCTCATTTCAGCTTGAGTTTTTGTCATGTCCTCTTGCTTATTCTCGCTTGTTTGTTTGATTTCTCCACTTGCTTGCTTGCCGTCGCCTTGTGCGCTTGTGCAAGTGTTGCTTAGATGTCATTGCATGTGTTCTCGTCTTCCACTCTCTTGTACTCACTTTGTGCAAGCGTAGTCTCCTGATTTGTAACCTCTGCAATATATAAACCTTGTGAACTGTTCTGGTTAACCCCAAGAACAATTCACCTCCTTGTTTCCCCATCCTTTGCTGTGTTGAGCAACCTCTAAGACATTTGGAGCTGTCAAGCACTCAAACCCACAACCACAAGTTCACTTCCTCATGGGTTGCGAGAAGCAAGCAATGCACCTATCTGGGTTTGTGACTTGAGTGTGCTTGTGTAACCAACTGTTGTTTTGTGTAATTGAGTGTACCAAGTGTACAAACTGATTGAGTAGTACAGTATAATGGCTCTATAAATGCTTCAGCTGAGTGATATCTTTTGCAACAAGGTTAGACACTGTACGTGAGGCCAACAACCACAGCGTGGCAAGTGGTAATATGATTGGTGCTTAAAAGGTGACTTTGATGGGGCACTTGTGCGGGAATGCCAAGTGATCAGTGATCAGCACAGTGTCCTTCTACGCAGCTCCCTTCAACCATGTGTTCCCTCTTAGGCCGTTCATCCAACAATGGGTGATCCACTTTCTGGATTAGATCTTTGTGTTATGACTGCTTCTGTTCCTTGCTTCAACTGCTACTGACCATCCGACTGCCTCAATCACTGTGTAGCAGTACTACAGTACACCACAAAACCAATTGTTAGAAACCAGCACACTGCTGCATGTGTTTCAGCATATGAACTATAGGCTTATGTGAGATGATATCCTCACATGTGATAGCCTGCTGTCCCAGCTAGCCTAGACCACTTGTTTGAGCTTTTTTTGCCTGGAACTGACTGAGATACATAACAAACACTGCAGGTGCTTTTATGATGGGTTTTGTGGAAGGTATAACCCAACAGTACTCTGTGGCCACACTGCCACACAGAGATGGCTGGCTAGCACCACATTTTGCGCAGTGGAGCATACATGCCAGCTGAGTGATATGCCAGAGTTTCATGCTGTGTGCATTGCTCAGTGGTGTGCTGCGGGCCAGACAACTTTCCGCTGTGCATGGTGTGCTGCTCAGCTGGCTGCGGTGCATGTCCTATATGGGGTTCTCAGGCATGCTGGACACAATGGAGAGTACTAGAATGCAGCTGGGTGCACATAGGGCTGGAAACTGTACATGTGCAGGCTGCTAATGGGGGGCCTACAACCATAAAACCATGCACTACTCATGTGTGATGGTCTGAACTGCCTACTTCCTTTGCACCATCAGCTTCCTTGGGTAAGAATCCATGTATCAAGCATGTTTGCAGGCACTCCACTTGCCTCATTCCCATGTTTCTGGCCAATATGTTTGTATTGCTCAACCAGCAAGCCATACACAAGCATCACAAACCACAATATCTAACAATGTGGACATTTAGGTGGAGCATGATGAATGGATCTCACAAATCTGCTTCTGCTAAACACTGCTGTGTAGTCTGGCTGCTGTGAAACTAGTATCTAGTGAGCAATGCCTGGATGTATGGGTCAACTACCAGCAGGTTGAGAGTGATGGAACCTACACAGACCCAAAACATGAGATTGAGGCAAGTGGAGTGCCTGCAAACATGCTTGATACATGGATTCTTACCCAAGGAAGCTGATGGTGCAAAGGAAGTAGGCAGTTCAGACCATCACACATGAGTAGTGCATGGTTTTATGGTTGTAGGCCCCCCATTAGCAGCCTGCACATGTACAGTTTCCAGCCCTATGTGCACCCAGCTGCATTCTAGTACTCTCCATTGTGTCCAGCATGCCTGAGAACCCCATATAGGACATGCACCGCAGCCAGCTGAGCAGCACACCATGCACAGAAGAAAGTTGTGTGGCCTGCAGCATACCACTGAGCAATCCAAACTGCATGAAACTCTGGCATATCACTCAGCTGGCATGTATGCTCCACTGCGCAAAATGTGGTGCTAGCCAGCCATCTCTGTGTGGCAGTGTGGCCACAGAGTACTGTTGGGTTATACCTTCCACAAAACCCATCATAAAAGCACCTGCAGTGTTTGTTATGTATCTCAGTCAGTTCCAGGCAAAAAAAGCTCAAACAAGTGGTCTAGGCTAGCTGGGACAGCAGGCTATCACATGTGAGGATATCATCTCACATAAGCCTATAGTTCATATGCTGAAACACATGCAGCATCGTGCCGGGTTTTTTATGATGAGTTCTGTGGCATACTGTACAGCTGCAAACAAGCTCTGAGCTTTATGCTTAATCTTTATGCCTTTGATCTAATGTAGCTTTTGGTATGCATCCTTGTGCAACTGGTTTGGCCTATTCTGCATCAAGTTTGTATCATGACTACAAGTACTTGTACTGAGTACTTGTATCTTCCCTACATACTCTTCCAAAGCCGTTATCTCTCTTTTGCCAGCTGCTACCTCTCTGCTTGATTGATTCTGGCTGTCTTATTACCTCAACACCACCCACACTGTTAGAATCCCTGCAGCCTTGATGTTCAAGAACAAGCACTGGATTTTGACCAGTCCAGCACTGTGAGCTGAAACGTCTTGGTTCCTACTGACACCACATCTGGTTACTCTCCACAGTCAATCATTGATATGGAAGACATATGGGTAACCTCTATCACTTGGGCTACAGATGAAGCATTCTTCAGCAGATTCAATGATGGCTGTCTTGGCTTTGGCCATGGCGGAGCTGGTACGTGACTCTTTGAAACTGGCTGAGGCAGATGCTAAAAATGTTTTTTTGTTGAATAAAATAGGATGAAATTCATATGCAGTGGCTAGTGCTGCTGCGCCTTCCGGGTGCAATTGTTGCTATTGCTATTAGTAGCAGACTTGACTATCTCACAGTTGCAACCACTCGTGCCATAATTATCTTCAGGCGTTGGCATAGTGCCCGCAACCTTGATGGCACAGCTCAACAGAGCAGATTGTATTGACTACTAGGCCATGCACAGCCTTTTAATGACCCTAGCACCTCCATTACGTCTTTGGCTTGCTATGAGGTTTGGTGGTAAACTTGGTAATAGGTGCTTCTGCTGGGATTGTGTAAGTGCCTGAGCAACACATTGATACATTACTCAATCATTGACCCACATAGAATCATTTTGTGTACGCAGAAGCTCCAATCAATGCCCAGAAACCACAACCATAAGATGTAACTGGGGGTGGTTTGCTGAAGTTTGTTGGTAGGTTAACTTAGTTTATGTAGTGCCCACTTGGCAATTTCAGATGACAACCGCCACCTTACTGTCTCTACAATGGACAATTGCCTTGTAATCTGGCCGTTGCATCTAAATGGTCCTTTAATGCACACTCCCATAATTGTCTACTTGGGTCCCCATGCATTTGCATTCAGAAACCAAAATTTTGCCGCCCTGTTGGTGTCAATTTGCAAGGAAATCAAGGTTATAGGGAAGAGTTGGGATGGAAAATTACTCTCAAACAACATGGAAGATTAAGTTGTGGGAGCGACTATGGATGGATGACTGCATCTCGTCAGTGTCACAACCCGACTGGAAGTGAACTTGTGAAGTGAACAAGTACAGGCAACTCTGAATGTCTTAGAGTTGGCACTGCAGAGTGTAGACTGGGGAAAGGACATGGTGAATTGTGCTTGGGGTTAGCCAGAATGATTCAAACTGTTCATTTATTCAAGAGATTACAAATGAAGCTGCTACGCGAGCACTAAGTGGGTACAAGCGAGCGGGAAGAACAGGTTTGTCATCAAAGGAGCTGTGACAGCATTACCTGTACTGGCCTTTTAGGTTGGAACTATGTTGCCCAGGCTGTACTCGTAAGCACTTCCCAGCATTTTATCTTCAATTTGTACCCTCATTAACTGTACCCTGATATAGGTGCACAGGCACAAGATGATTGTCATAGCCACACACGCTCTGAACCCTAAGCAAGTTGACAGTGTTGTCTATAGGGAGCTGGGGACAATTCTTGGTTGTGTAAGCTAGTCCAGAACATATTTGTCATGACTTTCTCATGTTCTTGAAATCGCAGAGCAACTCATATGTAAAGGCCTCCCGCCAATTGTGCCTCAAATTCTGGTATTGCAGCGGATAGCTGGCGGTCCCAGCAAACCCCCTCAACCAGACCTACAGAGGCGCGTCTGGGGTTCTCACGCTCTTAGATATCCGGTAAGACCAGCTCTATGGTACAATCATGCTCAGCTCATGCTCACTAAGATCTTCTTACATTCTTGTTCTATTGTTTGCAGGTCTATAGGTTCTTGCAACAGGGTCCTTGTGACACTTATGCTTATTTCAGTACAAAGCGTAACCAATATGTAATCAATGTGTTGGACAGAAGGACCCTTTAATTTGGTGTCAATGAAGAGCTTGAGATGGGATACTCCAGAAGATAGTTATGTGACGTTGTTAGATGACGAATACACTTGTTTATCGCTCTGTAACCTTGTCAGCCTGTTGCTCTAGGCCCTCAGTTGTCCCATTGACTTAGATTGAAAGTAACATCATTGTTGCCATGGTCTGATATCCTTTAGTTACAACATCGTACCATGACACCATCTTATCCAGGTAACCGTTGCTGACACCACTTGTACTTAGTAACGGATCATTCCACTTCTATCATGCCATAGTTACCTAGTTACAGTTGTCTCGTATCATGTTCTCCATGGTTACTGTGGTCTGAGTGTAGCTATTGTTACCCTTTATTCATGTACGCACAGACCTTCTCCCTGTAGTATATAAGGAGCCGCTTAAGGGCGTTGACAATGCATCCTTCTTTTCACCATTTACTTACCACTTACCAGTGAGACCAGACTTGAGCCTAGCTCGTCTAACTTGTGTAGATAGTAGTCTTAATACATACTTCTGTGCCCTATAGCTATAGCGACCCACTGCTTTAGTTAGGTTTAGATTGTTCCCACTTGCAGCGTCACTGGTTTCCAGGCCAAGGATCCAGTATTCCCGGATAAGCCCAACGCATCATAACATGCTCAGTGAGAACACTTCCCTTTACTAAAGGAACCTTGGCACTTCACTACTAGTGAGCGCTCTACACAGTTAGAAGGACTAGTCTCAATCTTGTCCACTAGTGCTGTTACTGTTACAATCTTACGACTCCTTGACCAGACACGTCTTAACTGACAGTGTACACTTGAGGTAACAAACCCTGCCTTACCAAGCTACCTTTGGTCCGCCAAGATAGCTTCCCGTTACTACGCAGTAGCTCTTGGCCACTACGCATTAGCTGTTGCCTTTGTCATTTTGCCTACGTGAGAACTACTGCTGTGTAACAGTCCTGGCACTGGTGCTTTGCGCCTCACAGGGGTTGTGTTGTTGAATTCACTGAGGAATCTTACAGTCAAAACATTGGTTGCGTGAGGGTTTGTCTAGCAAGTAGCTCAATCTATACAAACAATAATCAAAAGCTAATATTTCCCTTGAGATCTACTATTTCATCCACAATCCTGGGTACCTCATGCAACTTCTGTGCTAGCTGTCTTTCTGGTCATTTAATGGTTTGTGGTAGTGTCGTTTTTGTAGCATGTCAGCATCAATAGGTATCAATTTAGTATCCTGTGTAAATAATAAATGCTAAGCAAAGAATTTATATCTTTATGGTCAAAAGTAGCAAAGAAGATACAAATGATAGATTTGATGTTCACACACCATATCTACATCCATCAATACAAGACATGAGGCCAACAACATATTATCTGGATCTGGAAATGTACATGCAATCAGGTGTGATATGATGTTGCCCGGTTCAAGAATATAGACGCGAGTTTCATCAACTACATCTGAAAAAAGCCTCATGACTTGAAGCCTATTAGCACCAACAATGGGATTCTTGGCGTATATGTCCATGACCATGTCTTTGGCTGAGAGCTCGGGGAATGCGCGTACTAGTACAACAATACAAGGCTGGCTTAATGCTTGGATAGCATCATTGTACTCCTGTGATATAACATAAATTTGACCAAGAACTGCTGTCAAAGATCCTTGTAGTCAGAAGGTGATGCATCAACCACTACTGGACTTTGTGAAAGACCGATATACAACAGGTGTTATGACCCAGACAACAGTCATAACAGAACAAGAACATTTAAATACAGATTTATAGCATTTTCTCCGGAGTTGTAAATGCTACAAATAAGGTCACGTGACCTCAGCGCTTACCCAGCGCTTACCTTGGCGCTTACCTCGTCACTCCTCTAAGTTCTCTCCTATGTAATGAGGAGCGAGGAGCGAGTTATCACGTGATCTCAGCGCTTGGCACATGACTTCACCACCCACCACCGTTGGCCCATGAAGTCACATGACCTCAGCGCTTACTTGGCGCTTACCTCAGCGCTTATCTCAGCGCTTACCTTGGCGCTTACCTCGTCACTCCTCCAAGTTCTCTCCTATGTAATGAGGAGCGAGGAGCAAGTTGTCACGTGACCTCGTGAAGTTGTCACATGACCCTAGGACTAAGCGCGGCTCTTATAAGATTTGGAGCCCCAACAACCTAAGAGCGAGTTATGTAAGGCTGTCCCTGAACACGCGTGACACCCTTACTCATCGTCCATCCGCAGCTGCAGGACACACGTGACCAACACGGAGTACACGTGACCAGTAAAGCTGCGGACTGCGGAATGGAATGACTCACACCCTGTAGCAGGGGATATAACAAGGCCAGAGCAAGCCTGGAGGTCCCAGCTTGCTTTATACTCGTCAACCACCACCGAGACCTACACTGTAAACAGTAACTAGTACAAAACACAACTTTTGACACCACGAACAACGTAGCCACTACTTAAGGAGACCACAGAGAGAGACAGTGACCAAGGTCACAACAACAGGGCCTCAACACAACAGATTACATATATGCAATTGCTGAGTGAAGGCACAAATTTGGTTTGTGCTAGCCCATGTTGACAATGCACTGTAGGTATTGCAGTTGAGGATCATGGCATATCCTCAGTGCTTAGTACTTCAAGAACCCGACAATGATAACCCACTTTCAGTGTATCAATTATCTAAAGTGTCCCCAAGAATCACCGCGTAGGGCTTTAGAATATCCAAAAGGTTTCACTGCTCAGTTGATACTTTCAGCTCAGCTGCCATGATCAGTTCTTCACATAACGTTTGTTAGGTTTACCTATAGTCTACTGTGAGTACTTGTTTATGTATTGAAAAGGTAGCTTACCAATACATGAGTTTGTGGGAATGTCTCCCAACATTCCAATAAACATTTTGCAAGTATTTTCACTCCACTGAGGGCTAGGTCCACGCTTTTGTAGAAGGTACAAATTATTTAGGCCAAGGTGTTGAACGGGAGTAAAGGTATTGTACAGGTACAAATGCTTTAGTTGCTCAAGTACTGCTGATAGTGATAATTGAACATCTGTTTGTTGTGCTCTGTTCGGGATTGATAGAAGAAAATTCAGATTGCAGTGGATGGATGTAGGAAGTGATTAAGACGCTCCTACAATTCCTGTTGAGCAGGACTCCAAATTCAAATCAGATTGATTGGATGAGAAATGAGCATAAGACTCTTAAGCTCCTTGCAAGCCAGTTTTCCATGGTGTGCAGTAACAAAGTTGATAGGCGGTTTCTTTAACCAGCTCAAGATGTTGGTACAGTGCATGTCATTCTTTATCTCAGCCATGATCTCTAACCCCAGTAGAGATACTTCTTTGTTTGCCTGAGGTGGTTCTGGCACCAAGGTCACGCTGACGTTGTGTTTCTGGGACAAAATCAGCCATGAGCATGAACTAAGAGCGTCATGAACACATACATGATATCAATGCAGCTTTTTAAGGAGAGCAGCTTGTCTATCTGCTTTGTACCATAGTATGAAGTACTTACGGCACAGTCCATGCAAGCTGGCAAGCGTACTTTTGTAGTTGACCTGCAAAAGGCTATCCTTGACCCGGCTGAGATAGTACTCCAATTTGGCAATTGCTACAATGTCATTAGATTCTGGCTTAGTGGGCAAACCATCCGTGAGGTGAAGACCGTGATTCATTCACTTGAATATATGCACATATATGTGTCGTTTTCATCTCCTGAGGCTATTCTACATCTACCCATTCATTCAAACTGTCTGCCATTCGCTTACTGGTCAATCCAGATTCAAAAATGCCCTCGTCTCTGATCATGAAGTAGAGTGGCAGTTCTGGAAATCCAGCGCTTTCAGACTTGTCAGAGCTAGAATGCTGCATTGCCCCAAGTTACTTCAACAGTAGAGAGTGGGCAGGACAGAGGCGGCGGATGTGGAATACCATGGTGAGGGGTGGCACTACATCCCACGTTCTCCCATATTTGTTTCTCCGCAATGTTTTGATCCAATGAAGTGGCAAGATTGTAGTGTCAATGTGAGGATTTCAACATGGAAAGCGAGACCATTTGCTACGATGCACCCCGTGGTCTTTCAATAATATCTCCCAGGCTTGTGAGCCTTGAGCTGGGTTCCATCAGCTTACATAGATGTTGTAATTGGACATTGAATGCTCTGCAAAATGCAAGAGGTTGAAACTGTCAATTTCAGCCAATGCGGCTGTACTGAATGAATAGAAGCAAGTATGTCGGGACCGCCTAGTCCAGCAAACACTTGGGATGCTACAATATCCATGCTCAACATAGGTGCAGTGCTACAAACTTTACGGCTTCTTGGATTCTCCTGCATTGTAGCAATGTATATGCCAGGATCATGATGCTGGCAAAGACTGTCCACAATTGGCTTGAGCAACTTGTTGGCATCATCCAAAGACGGCTCTTCTGGGCCAAGTATCATTGCCTTTACACAGATTTTTTCATATTGTAGAAAGTTTTAGGTGGCAAAGTCAAACAGACCATCATCACCAAACTAGCGCTCCGCTTCTTTCTGGCTGTTTTGTTTGTAAAAGGATTGAAAAAGTTGTGATACACTAGGAGAACCAGGCAAGGTTGTCCACAGGACAATTGAAGATGCTGGGCTTGTTGTTTCCAGGGAAGTTCAACAAGTACCACGCTCTCCAGAGATCTTGGCACGGGTATTGACACAAAGGACAGGTTGACTCTAGCAAGTTTTTGATACCAGGCCAGCTGAGAAACCTAGCCAGCCAACACTCCAGCAGCAGATGACTGAAACAGCGCAATTCTTTTCTCCAGGAGTGATTGCTGCCACGTTGTTGGGTGAACATTTTGGCACCACAAAATAACACTGTCAATATTGATATTTGTACAATGATCTAGTGGGGGATTTTTGGGATCTTCCTTGTAAAGAGTATCACAAGAAGGGCACACAGCATAATAGTCCAAGACATCTTGAAGATTGAGATAATGAAGTGCAGTTGGGAATGCGATTAAGATGGGATCGATTTGGTTCAAGGCAAACATCTAGGCCTGAGTATCTTGAATTTGTACCGCCAGTCACAGTATCCCTCTTATACACTTCAACACAAGGTTACAATGCTCTCGTGCAACTCTCATCATGCAGTGTATGGTTGTAACGTGTACAATTGTAGCAGAGACAATTGGAGAAATATACCTGTCAGGCTTCAGAGAGGCTACGCATATAGTCCAATCACCATGTTATAACAAAGCGTAAGTGGTCAATACAAACCAAACCTTATGCGGCACAATTCATCACAGTGTATGCAAGCTCCAGCTTGGGTCCTCAGCTTGTTGGTGGCACCTAATAGCAATCAATCAAGTTCCGCCACAATGATCACAAGAGTTTGGAATGTCAAGTTTGTAGCCAGCTGCTTGGGCATTGCAAGTCATTCAGACTGGTTAGAAGGAGTATATGCCTGCAAGCACAGTATTCCAATTGTTTGGTTGCCCGCAGCGCAAGAGAAGGATACTGGAGCAAAGCATCCAATTTTAAAGCGCCATCCCCTGGCAGTAGTGGTGTCAGATTAGACAGCCCAGTACATCTATGGGACACTAAGCCAAACGATAGCTGTGAGTAGCTCAGATAGCTCTCTTCAAAGAACTGAAGCTCAACTTTGTATGTCATATCCTCAACACATAGTTGTTCCAAATCCTGATTATCATCAACCGTTGCACTGGTACCTCCAACTAGGTCTGGATTGCAACCAACAAAGTGCGCAACGAGCAATCGCTGAGACTCCAAGTCTAAGAGTGACATAATAAGTATAATGCCGTATGATGCTAGTCACTTAGAGCTCCTGGATATTTGGGCAAGCGGTATTTGCACAGCAGACGATACTGCACAGTGTCTAGGTGATTGTGTGAAGAGTGACCAACCGGCAATGTTTACCCAAACACATTAGAACAAAAAACTTCCTGTTTTGGATACCCTTTGTTAACACATATGGGTGGATGACACTGAGCGCCGCAAGAGCAGCAATGACTCCTGGCTGCAATGAATCCTATTCAACAGGTAGTTTGTGGTCCTAAATTCCCCCCATTTGTCTACACAGGTTGCCAACCTCCAGTCTCTAATGAGTACCTCCTCTCGTTGATTGTGACTTGCTTTTTATCTCAGTTATCCAACTAATTTCTTATCATGCCAGTTTAGCGCGTTACATGTTCACCTTCCCAGTCATCACTGTTACCCAACACTCATCACAAAATTCCAACTCACTTACCACACACATTTGCAGTTCACCAACTCTTTGACTCAGGATTATCCAGGAAAAGCTCTGGCTCTGAAACTTCTAGCTCTCCTTCTGCGTACCAGTATGTGAATCTTCACTTGAGCACGTACTACTAACAGCAGATTTGACTGGGTTCATAGTGGCAAACCAACATTGCAACATTGCATTCAAAAGTGCAGTAACGGAACACCAAAATACACTTCACAATGCTGAGAAGATTACTTATAGATCCTGTTCCTCTGTGCACAGCTGGGTGAAAAGCCAAGGAGCTTGCTTGTCTACAGAAAGAATGCAAAGTTTGTGGATTGATATCATACTTTATGTAATTTTCAAACTAAGTTTCATAGCACCAGTAGTCTCAAGATTTTGGGTAAGACCAATGAACTACCTGCACAACCATTATTTGCAGCATCACAGCATGAGAGTCAATTGTTGTACTGGCTATCTTACCTATTTCAACCACAAGCTCCCCGCCCCAATGAAGCACGGTACCTCCTATGGGAAATTTCTACTCCCAACTCCCACACCCTCCCCGCCAATTATGGTGCGGCCAAAACTGCAAAAACCTGCTGTCTTGTCATGATCCTCAAATCCTGACATCTCTTTCTCTTGCCCCTCCTTCGTCAGCTCTCTGTCCCATGTGTAGTTCTGTGCCTTAGTCATATGCCCTCGCTTGTTCTCGCTTGTTTGTTTGATTTCTCCGCTCGCTTGCCTGCCGTCGCTTTGTACGCTTGTGCAAGCGCCGCTTAGATGTGTCCGTATGCTCCCTCGCTTCCTGCTCGCTTGTAACCGCTTAGTACTCGCGTAGTCACTTGATTTGTAGTTCCTGCAATATATAAACCTTGTAAATCGTTCTGGTTAACCCCAAGAACGATTCACCTCGTCGTTTCCCCCACTCTTCACTGTGCTGAGCAACCTCTAAGACATTTGGAGTTGTCTAGCACTCAAAACTCCGTCCACAAGTTCACTTCCTCACGGGTTGTGACATTCCTCACGGGTTGTGACACAGCACTACCTCAACAAGCTGATTGCCGGGGAGCCCAACAGCTACCTTACCAATTCAGACACGTTTGAAGCCGGCTTCCTTGCCAACTGGTCCGACCCTGCGGCTCAGCAAGTTGCCGAGCGGCAAACCAACACTCTGAAGCAGGCTGGCAGCGCCAGCAACTATGCCACAGAGTTCAGGGTCATCGCATCTGAGCTGGAATGGGACAACGCTGCACTGATGGCCGCGTTCTGCCAGGGACTCAAGCCCTTCGTCAGGAGCAAGCTCATTGAGCACTCTATTGCCAGAACAATCACCACGGTAGAAAATCTCATTACCACAACCTTCCTGATTGAAAACACACTCTTTGAGGCTCGCCAAGAGACTCAGGGCACGTCCGCGTTGAGCACGCAGCCTGCTGCTAAACAGTGAATGGTAGATTGGCCCACTTTGTCACTGTGGAGATCAGAGAGAAGCGCAGGAAAGCAGGGGAAAGCGTCAAGTGTGGAGATTCCAACAACAAATTCAAAGACTGCAAGAATGGATGGATGCTCAAGGCAAGCGACCGCCCTGAGGCCACTTCAGGCAAGGCCGCAAACCTTACTGACTTGGAGGACCCTGTGGAGTCAGGAAAAGTCTAAGGCAGCCTATCTTACCTGTGTCTAGTGCTGCACTGTTTCCCCCAATTTCTTGGGAACCAGCTTTACAATGTACTGCTATACAATCAAAATCATCTTTACTCCTCCCTATTGACATTGTGGGAACCACAGGCCCTCCTCAACTCGCTTTCATTGACTCCGGCTTCTCAGCCAACTTATAGGCCCTCAAGAGGCTCGCCGCTTATCCATACCCCTGACTGAACTCTGCTCCCCTCGCCGCGTGGTCGGCATCAACGGCAAGGAAGTCACAGATCTGATCAGCTTCAAATCCAACAGTACTTTCTCTGTAGAATCACACTCCTTCACACAACAGTTCTTCTGCCTTCTCCTTGGGGACAGGGACATCATCCTTGGCTTACCCTGACTGAAACTTGCGAACCCAAACATTAACTGGCCAACCATGCGTGTGTCCATCACTGAACCCTTGCTGGGGAAGGCTGGAACCGTCCCTGACAATGGCAAAGCACCCTCTTCACTTCCGGAGAAGTTCCATGAGTTCATGCGCGTCTTTGGCGCAGAGTTCTTCACCGCACTGCCTCCTCACCGCACTTATAACTGTGCCATCCCTCTGGAGGAAGGGAAAGAGGTTTCTTATGGCCCAATCTACTCCATGACACCTGCGGGGACTGCAGCACTGAAGGAACACATTGATGAGGAGCTTACTGCCGGCAAGATCAGGGCCAGCACCTCATCTGCCAGTGCCCCTGTCATGTTTGTCAGACAAGCCGATGGCCGGCTGCGCCTGGTGGTCGATTACCGATGCCTCAACAACATCACCATCAAGAACTGTTATGCGCTGCCCCGACAAGACAAGTTGATTGAGAAACTGTGCCATGCCAAGATCTTCACTAAGCTAGACCTGAGACAGGGCTACAACAACATCAGGATCAAAGCTGGAGACAAGTGGAAGACCGCTTTCCACACCAAATATGGCCACCTTGAGTGCTTCGTCATGCCCTTTGGCCTCACAAACGCTCCCGCTGTCTTCCAACGCTTCATGAACAACATCTTCAGGGACCTACACGACATCTATGCGATTGTATACTTGGATGACATCCTGATCTTCTCCAATAACTGGGAGGACCATGTCAAGCGTATGACTGAGGTGCTCAGGCGCTTGCAGCAGCATCAGCTGTTCTGCAACCCTGACAAGTGGTTCTTCTTTGTCACTGAGGTTACCTACATAGGCTTGGTTATCACCCCTGACGGTATATCAATGGAAAAGAACAAGGTTAAGGCAATCACAGACTGGCCTGCACCCCGGAATGTGAAACAGGTACAAAGCATCTTTGGGTTTGTCAACTTCCATTGGTGCTTCATCAACAACTTCAGCTCAATCGCCCGGCCCCTGCACAACCTGACGCACAAGGATCAACCCTGGGTTTGGGAAGACGTCCACCAATTGGCATTTGAGGCAATCAAGGCTGAGATCTGCAAAGAACCTGTGCTGGCTCACCTTGATGAGTCACAACCTTATGTCCTGGAAACTGGCGCTGCTGGAACTGCTCTGGGCGTGGTGCTCTCTCCACGGCAATTTGATGGACGCTTACACCCTATTGCTTTTCCCTCCTCCGGCTTCTTACCGGCTGAGCTGAATTATGACACCCATGACAAGGAACTCTAGCTATTGTGCGCTCCTTTGAACACTGACATATATTTCTGGAGAGTACTGAACAACCTGTCACTGTGCTAACGGATCATAAAGACCTGGAATACTAGAAAGAAGCTAGGATATTGAACAGAAGGCATTCTCGCTGGCATCTGTTCCTGGCGTCTTACAACTTTTCAATTGCACACTGGCCCGAAAACAGTCTAAGAAGCCGGATGCTTTGTCAATGCGCGCAGATCACGCTCAAGAGGAGCTGGAGTATCAGGTGATGCTCTCTGAGTCTGTATTCCTTGGCTATGCTGCCAAAATTTCCGCTTCTATGATGGATCAAATCAAGGATGCTCTACCAGACGACCCTAGTCTTGAGCTTGTGATCTCTGCTGCCTCTGACCCTGCATCTCTGCCCAAAATGTTGCCGCCAAGTTCAAGGACTACACAATGGAAGCCGGCCTGCTGTCCTACCAAGGCAGGGTTGTCGTTCCTGATGAGCCTGAGCTCAAGCAGGAGTTGCTGTCTCATTTCCATGACACACTGGCTGCCGGATATCGGGGACACGCTCAAACCCCTGAGCTCATGTCCAGACGCTACTACTGGCCAGCCATGAAGTTCCAGGTCAACCGCTACGTGGACTCATGTGAAATCTGCCAAGGAGTAAAGGCCAGGTGCGACACTTTGCTTTGCAGCCCCCGGCAATTCCTGATGGCCCTTGGGAAGATGTTTCCTATGATTTCATCGTCAAACTACCAAAGAGCAAAGGCATGGACAACATACTGGTCGTTGTGGACGGGTTGTCCAAGATGCTATACTTGATACCTGGCAAGGAGACAGCCACTGCTGAAGACGTCGCCGATATATTCTTGCAATATGTCTGGCAGCTTCAAGGCACTCCCAAGCGCACTGCGTTTGACAGAGGATCTACCATCAACCCTAAGTTCCTCAAAGTCCTGTACAAGTCCCTGCAGATCCACCCCTCGTTCTCCACGGCCTATCACCCGCAGCCTGACGGTCGAACCAAAATCAAGAACTGGTGGGTTGAGGCATCTGCGCTCCTTTGTCAATCACAGGCAAACTGACTAGGTGGACTGGCTGCCATGGGCTGAGCTCTGTCACAACAACTCCAGGAGAAATGCAACAGGCAAATCCCGCTTTGAGATCATCAAGGGCTACTCCCCTGTCATTGACCCTTCATTGGAACCCACAGCAATAGCTGTTGCCAACGACAGGGCCGCTGAACTTCACATGACAATTGAGGAGATCACGGCCACTTTCCAATGGACACAGGAACACTGCAAGAGCGCTTACAAGGGATCTGCACCACCCGAGTTCTCACCTGGTGATGATGTTTGGCTGCTGAGCACGCACATCACGTCGCAGCGCCCCAGCAAGAAGCCTGAGCACAAGCGCCACGGTCTCTTTGTTGTTGAAGAGCGCATCGGTTCACAAGCATACAGACTGAAGCTATATGACACAATGAAGACTCACAACATGTTCCATTTCTGTCTGCTCTCCCCTGTGATGCAGGACCCCTCGCTCAAACGCACATTCACTCCGCCACCTCCCATAATCACTGAGGAAGGGGAGGAGGAGTTTCATGTGGAGAAACTGCTTGATTAGATGGTCCAGCACGGCGAGTGGTACTACAGGGTCAGATGGCAGGGTTATGGACCGCTTTGTCACACGTGGGAACTGGGTAAAGAACTGTCTCACTTAGCAGGGCTTATACATGAGTTCCAAGCGGACCATCCGGACGCACCGGTGCCTGAGGACCCTGTACTTGAGAAATGGCGACCAGTCGAAAGCAAGAGGACCAAGGCTCGTTCCAACAAGCGGAAGTCCTATGTTTTGCACTCCTGCAAGCTGCCACTGCTTGCTTCACTGCACAATCTGCTAAGGCTCAATCCTCCTACTTCCCCTGCCAACATGTCGCTGCCCCTGGACAACAACTACATCACCAGCACCAGCACAGAGTTCTACCTCCAGCTACTTCCCAAGACTCTCCTCCGCCGCCTGGGCAACGACAGCGTCTTGCAGTGCCCCCTGA
The DNA here is from genome assembly GCA_019623705.1 of Ceratobasidium sp. 428. NCBI lineage: Eukaryota > Fungi > Basidiomycota > Agaricomycetes > Cantharellales > Ceratobasidiaceae > Ceratobasidium > Ceratobasidium sp. 428. Next base: position 17,529 of record WSTJ01000195.1, read on the forward strand.
TGTCTGCCGGGATGCGCCGCGCATGCACCTTCGCGGGCCACGGGCTTTTCGTGCACCCAACCCTTGAGTATCTGCACTGGGTCGAATTCCAAGGCCAACCCTTTCCCAAGACCCTGCGCAATGCGCAGGCCTACCGCTGGCTTCACCTCATTACCCACAACCACAGAAACTTTGCCCTGCTTGCTCAGTGGCACTCGGACGGTCTCCCCTTCACTCCCTGGCCCAATTCAGCGTCCCCCAAAGACTAGGCGCTTGCTTTTGAAGGCTTTTGAAACCATCCACATTTGGTTTAACCTGAAAAGCCAACTATAAACAGTTCATTACCAGTCATTATATATATACCATTATCAAACCTTTCTCCTCGTAGTGACACCTCCACTAAACATCCGCGCTGAACCATTGGTCATTGCGCCCCCACCACGATCAAGACCTCTACCCGCACTTAGGTACCCAGAACCTCAAACCTCGCAGCTCGACCCCGCAATATTACCCCATATTGGTTGGACTATTAAACCAAACGGAAATATAGGCCTATATCTTATTGATATACCAAACACCTTTACTAGCCTATATAAGAAAAGAGCGTTGAACTTAGCGAGATTATTGTGGTATCAGCAGTGGGAACACCTATATACAGAGGAGCCACCTATCTACGAAAAGGAAGAAGTCGCGGCTCCATCTTATTTTAACACTTTAAAAGAAAAAGAGAAGAAGATGGCAGCACCAGCCCCTCCCAATTTTGGAGATATGACTATGATGGAACAGATTAGCTGGTTATGTAGTACTTTGGTCAATGTAGTAACAGCAGTGGATGATATACAAGGAAACTTGGCCATAGCACGAACAGAGATACAAGATCTTGAAACGCAAATGACAACGGATAGGAATCACTTCGACCAACAACTAGGTCTAGCAGGAGTCAATGTAACAAATACCTTCAACTGTGTTGTGGGTATTGAAGCCCTTGTCAATACGGTTATTACCAATCAAAACATACCTCAACCGCCAGGAGGAGCTCAACCACTAGGTGGACAACAACCACAACCGCCACTACCACCTCCGCCTCCAGTTCCCCCCGTGGCGTCTGTTGGACAAGTCAAATTGGCTAAACCCAACAAATTTGACGGTTCCAAACGCGAAGAACTTCGCAAATTCATGACATCTTGCTGTCTTTTCATGGACACAAACATGCTGAACCATGGAGAAGATGCCAAGATTGCATTTATTATTTCCTACCTCTCCAGATCCGCCCGTCAATGGGTGCAATCATACCTTGAAGTTGATATGCTGGGTAATTGAGTTGTACTTTGGTTGCACAATACCCAGCTATTTTGGAGAGAAATGAATGCCCGCTATGGCCAACTCAACGAAGGAGATGATCATAGACAAGAATTAAAGAAACTTTGCCAGAAGGGTACCGTTCAAGATCACCTGACGGAGTTCCAACGGCTTTCAGCCTATCTTGGTCATAACGATATCACACTACGTGATATGTTTTACGATTCTCTTTCTATGGAAGTCAAGCAAAGTATGTTGGCTCAAAGCTTTGACCCAGCCGGCACTACAACATTTAATCAAGTTGCTGAACATGCTCTACTGATCAATAAGCACATTCAGCAATTTGCTAAAACTGAAAAACCCAAACACAGTCCTTCGCCGTCCACGTCCGCAGCAAAAACTACCACTACCACCACCACCCAAACTACTACGGCCAAAACCCTCTTATCCAAGGGCGATTGCGTTTTTACTATAGGAACAGACGGTCGCGCTACTCGTGGCCAAGTGACTAAAATTGCCAAGAACACCAAAGGATTTAATGCACCATGGGTGAAATGGGATGGCCAAAATGATGAAATCAAAATGACCTTTGACTCTCTTAAAAAAGACACTCGCCCGGCACCTACACCAGGAACATCCAAAGGCCCAGGTCCTATGGATCTGGACAGTGCTGGAAAGGGGAAATCAATCATGACATGCAATCGCTGTCAAGGAAAAGGCCATATGGCCAAAGATTGCCCCAGTAAACCAATGAGTGGCTATGAAGTTTCAGTCAAAAAGGTGGATTCAGAAGAAGAGGAGTCAGAAAGACGACGCCTGAACAGAACCAGGAGGTCTGTTTTGGGTGAAATCTTAAATCAAGTGAAAACGCATAACAAAAATAGTATAGACGATTTGGAATGTATGAGCCTGGAAAATAAATCACAACTTTTGCTCTATTTCCGTGCGCAACCACTGGAAACAACTCCTGACCATAAATCTGCTTACACTATGAAAAACTTCCAAGGCTGGGCCATGCTAGACTCAGGGGCTACTTCCACTTTTATAAATCGTCGCCTGGTAGACGAATTTAAAATACCAACAAAAAAATTAAAAACACCTAGAAAACTGCATGTCATTGATGGACGCGATATCGTGTCAGGACAGGTCACTGAGTACTGTGCCCTCAACCTTGAAATATTTGGACACAACGAAGTCTTAAGCGCATATGTAGTCGACATGGGCAAACATGACTTAGTGCTGGGTATGTCCTGGCTAAGTATCCACAACCCCACTATCAACTTCAAAGACAAGAGTGTGTCTTTCACCTCCAAATTCTGCGTGAAAAACTGCCTCCACACAGCACACACCATCTTCTCTGGCCACACGCCTGAGATAGAATTGGCCGCCACTACAGAACTCCCAACAAACTACCGAGAATTTTCCAAAGTATTTGCTGAGGAAGAAACTAGCCCCTTACCACCTCGTCGCCCCTATGATATACAAATCGACCTTAAACCAGATGCTCAACCGAGGCATGGTCCAATCTACAGCGTTGGTGTAAAGGAAGACGAAGAAATGCGCTCAACTATTCAGCGCCAGCTCGAACATGGTCTAATACGGCCATCTAAATCTCCAATGGCTTCTCCAGTCATATTTGTAAAAAAGAAAAATGGCAAATTAAGAATGTGCATCGACTACAGGCGACTTAATGACATGACCATAAAAAATGTTTACCCTCTCCCCCGAACCAATGACCTCTGAGAAACTTCGTGGTGCAAAAATCTTCACTAAACTTGATCTTAAGTGGGGATACAATCTTGTCCGCATACGTGAAGGGGATGAATGGAAAACGGCGTTTAAGACCAAATATGGTCTATTCAAATATTTAGTCATGCCTTTCGGTCAAACCAATGCCCCAGCCACCTTCCAACATTTCATGAATGACATCTTACATGATATCTTAGATGTCTTCGTGATTGTTTACCTAGATGACATTTTGATCTTCTCAAAAGACCCAAAGGATCACCCCAGCCACGTTAAGGAAGTCTTGTCTCGCTTAAAGAAGCATAACCTATATTGTAACTTGGAAAAATGTTTCTTTGACGTGACCGAAATTGACTACTTAGGCCTAATTGTATCTCCGGAAGGTGTTCAGGTTGACCAAGACAAAGTCACAAAAGCGGTGGATTGGAAGATTCCTCATAATGTCAAATCTCTGCAGGAATTCCTTGAATTTGTCAATTTCTATCGGAAATTTGTACCCAACTATTTGACCAAAGCGCGCGCTCTGTTCAACCTACTCCATAAGAATACAGTTTGGAATTGGGATCAAGACGCTCAGGACGCATATGAAGCTCTTAAGCAGGCGCTTAAGTCAGCTCCATTGCTCATACAACCTGACCCTTTCAAACAGTTTTACTTAGAAACAGACGCATTGGACTACGCTACTGGAGGAGTCCTTTCTCAAATAGCAGAAGATGGAAAAATGCACCCTATTGCATTTTTATCCCAATCATCATCTCCTGCTGAACGAAATTACGACATCTATAACAAGGAACTTCTAGCAGTCATAAAGTGTTTCAAAGAGTGGCGTCACCTATTGGAAGGAACTGAACTACCAATCCGAGTGCTATCAGACCATAAGAACTTGGGTTACTTCCAGACAACAAAAGAACTTAAAGGACGATTAGCACGTTGGGCCAACTTTTTAGCAGATTTCAACTTCCAAATCCTATACAGACCAGGTGCCCAGAACAAAAGGGTAGATATCTTATCTCGCAAGGAGGAACACCGCCCTGAAGGGGGGGGGTGAAAACTCCGTTTTGCTGCCACCAAACTTATTCATTGCAGCAATAACGCCTGATCACAATCTAGATCAACAGGTAAAAGATGGAATCTTGGAGGACCTTCGGTTGTCAAAAGTCATAACGGCACTTCGGGATAAGAAAAAGGTCAAGGATTGGGAATGGGATGACGGCTTCCTACGTTTCAAAGGCAAGATCTACGTGCCTAATGACACAGAACTACGGAAACAAATATTGGAAAGCCGTCACAATAATATAGCAGCAGGTCATCCCGGCCAATTTAGGACCTATGAACTAGTATCCAGAAAATATGTCTGGTCTTCCATGAAGAAATCGGTTAACGATTATGTCTCTCACTGCGAGTCTTGCATTCGAAACAAACACAGTAACCAAGTACCCCCAGGACTACTTAACCCTATCGAACTACCTCTTAGACCTTGGGAAGAAATCACATATGACCTGGTTACCCAACTTCCAGAATCAGAAGGGTTCAATGCAATCTTAACAGTAGTCGACCGACTATCCAAAATGGTACACTTTATCCCAACCACGTCCAACGCCTCAGCGTGACTTGACACGCTTCCCAGAATATATTTAGGATTTTATAATATTTTTCTGATACACTTTCCTTATATGGAACTTTGGTCATAACTTAGTCATCTCATTTGTAATCTTTGTCATCAGGGTCTCTTAGTCAGAAGTCACGTGACCATAGAATGTTCCAGAAGTCTTACTAATCCTTCTCATTTCACATCCGATATCCAATTAGTATGACTTGTTCTTTGTACGCGTAGATACAAGGCTGTGCACCCAGATGTATATAACCAAGGGCAAGTTCGAGGTTACAGACCAAGAACTTGACCTCCTCGTCAATAGAGTTCTTTCTTACATCCTTTGGTCACTGGGCTATCAGTCGCCCATACCCTTTACTCTCATATCACTTATCATCGAGAGAGCTGTGACAGTATCAGCACACCCTCACAAAGGTGTATACTATACTGGACTTGCCAGAACCGCAAAACGTCCTCTGTCTGATGGGGTTTTCAGGTTTGGCCGGTGCTTACCGCTCACAGATCCGCAACTTTCCCCAAATTGCTCCACCATTGTCCAATCTCATGCGAGGTGTTTGAACACTGGCAAACGTGAAGAAGAGCAGCTACAAATACGAGAGTGCCCTTTAAGATGCAAGAATCAAACTGTCCAAAGAGCAAAAACAAGCATTTGTCAAGCTGAAGGTTGCCCTTTCATCCAATCCCGTTCTGCATTCACTGATCTTCAATGGTTGACTGACCATTTGTTGTCACAATAGACAGTTTGATGTACAGCTTTGGGGTGGTCTTTTCTCAGCTATGGGATGAGACCTACCCAAAGGGTGTTGTACGCCAGGTGATGTACCCAATTGCTTTGCCTGAAAACAAACCTCACGCGCAGAGGAGCGGCACATACTGTTCCTGCTCAAATTCATGGCCCGGAGGTTTGGCTGGACAAGTTTGACAGTATGATATTTGGACGCAAAATTGAACTCAAAACCAACCGCAAGGCATGGGTGGACCTCCTTGGTAACAGCAAACTTAACTCAGCATATAAGCGCTGGCAAGAATCCATCATTGTGCGCAACATTGTGACTGTTTGGCACAAACTGGGGTTGGAAAACCGAGTATGTGCCGTGCTTTCACCCATGTAGGAGGGACGCCCAGAAGGCTGGTCCTGGACATGACGAGGAGGTGGATCTGGCTGGGAGGCTTGCAAGGGACTTTCTAGCAACATGTACTAGATGCTGTCAGACAATGCCTTTGCAAACCTCCTGAAGCGGTGTGAGAGCAATGAGTGATTGTCAGACATCCTGGCCCATGTATTGTTTGAATCAAGCCCCCACAAGACTGACTGACAAAAATTGTGATGCAGAGCAAGAACAAAAACGCTGAGCTCACAAGGCAGCTCTGTACATGTTTGAGGGCAGGAAATTGTGGCTTATGGATGAGAAGCACTCACGCAGGAGCAGTAAAGTCGAGTGCATTCCAAGCAACAAGGGATATGAGCTGGCACTCGAAGTACGCGCAGCAGGCGGGCACTTGGGCAGGGATATGACTGTGCTCGCGTTGGAACAGCGATACCCCTGGCCAAAGCTCAGACAACACATAAACAGAGGTGTTCACAACCTGCCTGCGGTCCAAAAACTTTGGACCACGTCTGTTATTGCTGCACCTGTCACCACGTTTCTTCAATGTTTCTCATGTTGGAAACACTACATGTTTATCTGGATTCATAACTCATTTTACCGGCACTTGTTTCAGATGAAATTCCCTAGCATTGTCTGGATTTGCTCTGGGAGTCCTCCAAGTTTGCGCGTGGTAAACTGACCAAGCTTTCTTTTGATTTCTACCACCTGTTTGTGTGACTTTAACCAAGAAGAAACATGCTAGCTTCTTCCCAAGTATTCTCCCATTTCTTATCAACACAAGCACTAGCGCTTTGTTGGTTTTTTGTCTGTATTTGCTTCCTATTTTGTCACAGAAGGAACGCAAACATTTGTCCTGTAGAGTTCTAGGCTTTTATTGTGTAACCTTTCTAGATATGCCCCACATTTCCAAGTCTTTTGGCCAAGAGGTTGTATGCGCATCTTGTCACTCTAGTTCTGAAGTTCATCTTAGAGCAAATGCGCTGCTTTCTCTCTCATTTTCTCACCAGTGCTTTGCAGTAGCCGTGCCATTTCCGCTCTGTAACCCATAGTAGTTGCACACTGGACTTTACAGTACAAAAGGTGTTTGCTCGACTGTCTGAGTAGAGTATAGCCAACTCCTTTATGCTCCTAGTTGAATTCTCATTTGGCACTACTGCCATATCATATGTGTCATATCCAAATGGATATCTGACATAGGTGATAGCCCAGTCCCAAAGTAAGCTACAAGCCATTGGTTCTATGACAACCTTGGTTGTCCTTAGGATAGGTTTGTTTGTAAGGACTGCCCCAGAATCCACTGTGGCAGTTGCACACCATTGGATGCCCTAAGAATGTAACATGTGAGAGTTGAATGGGCCTGCCCCTTCAAACAGGGTGCCCAGCACTGCTTTGGAACACTAACACAAACCCGATACTCAAACCCTGGCTCGCCTGCAAATGCTGGTGAGAAATGAATGCTGCTGGTTTCTTGTTTCTGGGCTAGCTGCTGCAATACTCTGTTGTTGGAGCACGTCCATCTTCCTGGCAGCACCAACCCTTGAGTGTTTGGTTGTTTCTTGAAGGTCACTACTCCCTGCAACACTCCTCTTCATGGGTTAAGTGTGTTTGTTGGGCTTGAATTCAAATTGTATGGGTGCTACTACTTACGTCCATCTCATATCCTGCCAACAGGGTTTACCAGCCAAAGATGCATATTTTGATCTCCCTCCTCTGGATCATTCAGGATTACATTATTGCAATTTGCAAGCAATGTTGTCACAAGTGAGGAAGTGAACTTGTGGGTGTAGTTTTGAATGCTTGACAACTCCAATTGTTTTAGAGGTTGCTCAGCACAGTGAAGAGTGGGGAAAAAACGAGGTGAATCGTTCTTGGGGTAAACCAGAACAATTCACTCTGCTTATATATTGAAAACATTACAAATCAGTCAATTACGCGAGTACCAAGCGAGCACAAGCGAGTGGGAAGCGAGAACACATGGAAACACATCTAAGCGACGCCTGCACAAGCGCACGAGGCAACAGCAAGCAAGCGAGCGGAGAAATCAAACAAATAAGCGAGAACAAGTAGGAGCATATGACTAAGACACATCATTACACATGGAACAAAGAGCTGACAGAGGAGGGGCAAGAGAAATGAGATGTCATGATTTGAGGATCATGACACATATAAAGACAACACATACTTTTACCTCTTGCGCAGAGGAGTCCATATATATCAACACTCGCATCCTGACACTCCCCACTGAAACAACTCTCATCCTCGCTATCCTCTGCACTTTCATTGTCCTCCATTGTCCCATTGTCAAGGCAATCTTCTTTGTCCTCTGCAATCACTTTGATGCCATCAGAATCCTCATTAGCTGACATCCCATTCTCCACTGTCACCTGGAGTGCTTGCCGAGACTTGAAGTTGTTGTCCCTTGTTGCAAACAGGAAAGCTGAGACCCATTTCCAGGGCTTCCTTTTGTTGCTGCAAGTCTGCCACAGAGCAATCAGACAGAGAGCTAGCAATCTGGAAGTGTCATGATCCTCTGATCAAGACATCTCTTCTCTCTTGCCCCTCTCTCATGTGCCATGTCTTTCTGTTTGTCTGTCTTGTCGCTTAACAATTCTCTTGCTTGTGCCGCTTAGTCCTTGCTTGTATGCCTCATGTTCCGTCTCGCTTGTTTGCCGTCACTTAGTACGCTTGTACAAGCGACGCCTAGATGTGTCCGTTGCTCTTCTCGCTTGTTTCTCGCTTAGTTGTCACTTAGCTGTTCTCTGCAATATATAAACGCTGTGAATCATTCTGGTTAATCCCAAGAACGATTCACCTCGTCCTTTCCCCTCTCTTCACTGTGCTGAGCAACCTCTAAGACATTTAGAGTTGTTGAGCACTCAAACCTAAATCCACAAGTTCACTTCCTCACGGGTTGTGACAGGAAGCCCCTGGAGGCATGAGGCAGCAACAATTGGGAGCTTGATGAGACATGTCACAACCCGTGAGGAAGTGAACTTGTGGACGGAGTTTTGAGTGCTAGACAACTCCAAATGTCTTAGAGGTTGCTCAGCACAGTGAAGAGTGGGGGAAACGACGAGGTGAATCGTTCTTGGGGTTAACCAGAACGATTTACAAGGTTTATATATTGCAGGAACTACAAATCAAGTGACTACGCGAGTACTAAGCGGTTACAAGCGAGCAGGAAGCGAGGGAGCATACGGACACATCTAAGCGGCGCTTGCACAAGCGTACAAAGCGACGGCAGGCAAGCGAGCGGAGAAATCAAACAAACAGGCGAGAACCAGCGAGGGCATATGACTAAGGCACAGAACTACACATGGGACAGAGAGCTGACGAAGGAGGGGCAAGAGAAAGAGATGTCAGGATTTGAGGATCATGACAAGGAAGTGAACTTGTGGTTGTGTGTTTGAGTACTTGGCAACTCCAAATGTCTTAGAGGTTGCTCAGTACAGTGAAGAAAGGGAAACGACGAGGTGAATCGTTCTTGGGGTTGACCAGAACGATTCACAATGTTTATGTATTGCAAGGACTACAAACTGAGTGACTACGCGAGTACTAAGCAGGTACAAGCAAACGAGAAGCGAGGGAGCATGCGGACACATCTAAGCGACGCTTGCACAAGCGCACAAGGCGACGGCAAACAAGCGAGGGGAGAAATCAAACAAACAAGCGAGGAACAAGCGAGAGCATATGACAAAGACACAGAACTACACGTGTGACAGAGAGCTGACAAAGGAGGGGCAAGAGAAAGAGATGTCATGATTTGAGGATCATGACATGCTGCCCCCACTGCTTGGGGAGACCCTCCTACAGGTTTATCAGCACATGCATGATGCGGGAGTTGTCGCAGGGGAAGCGCGAGGCGTCGGAGATGCAGTAGGTCTTGCACTCCAGCAGGAATGCCTTCGCTGCGCTCCCCTTCCTTCCATTGGACTTCTCCGGCACTGGGATCTTGCTTTTGGTGTGCGCCGGGGCTGGCGTTTGACTCACAGCGTGGACAACTTGTTCCAAGGGCACAGCCAAGGCCTGCCCAAACATATTGGCAAGGTTCTGCATCATGCGGGCCTCCTCGGCCTACTCTGTCTTTCTGGGCGGCGGGGGGGGGATGCATCCCCTGATGGAGGGCACGGCAGGGACGTCGGCAGGTCCAGCAGGTGTGCCTGTGTCGGCGAACGTGCCCGTCTGGACTGCAGGTTGCTCATCTTCCAGTTCTTCCACAAGAGCTGCGGGACGGCGGCGCGAGGCGGCCGGTGTGGACGCTCCCAGGGGGTCAAAGTCATCATCTATGGCATAGATTGCGTGTCTAGCTGCTGGGTGAGGGCTTCCCCCTATCTCTCTCCTGTAGCGCTCAGTCTCTGGGCCCTTCTGTCACGACTTGACACGGTTCTCAGAATATTATCTCGATTTTATATATTTTATTCAGACACATACCTTTCATGGAACATTTGTAAGGATGTGTCATCTCTGGTCTAATCTTTGTCATCAGTGTCTCTTAGCCATACGTCATGTGATCACGGAATGTTCCAGAAGTCTGACTAATGCTTCTCATTTCATATTGGATAACAAATTAGTTATGACCCGTCCTTTGTACACGTAGATACAAGGCTGTGCTCGGAGATGTATATAAACAAGGGCAAGTTCGAGGTTACAGACCAAGAACTTGACCTCATCAATCATAGTTCTTTCTCATATCCTCTTAGTCACTGGGCTATCAGTCGCCCATACTGCTTAACTATCACATCACCATCGTCGAGAGAGCTCTGACACCTTCCCTTTGCCGTCTGAGGGATCATTGGACCAGACCTTGTGCGCACTTTGTACTGCTTGTATGCGGACCCAGTGGCCTGCAAGGGGCACGGAGTGTCCGGCGTGGACCGAGGGAACTGTGCGCTTGATTGCGCGTTAGACAGGTTCTGGTGTACGTCCTGAACTGTGTTGTTGATGAGGGTGGTGAGACGTGTCTCCATTTTGGTCGCTGCCTCTTGTACGTTGCGCTGGACACCTTCCAGAGCGGTGTGGAAAGCAGGCACAGCGTTGGTCCTTGGTCTCATCAGGTAAGTTCAGCGACGCTCCAGTTTGACCCGGTCGTCCGGGCCGTACAGGAATGCGCTTGAGGTTGTGGGTGGGGTGCAGTGTCTACTGCGCTTTGTGTTGTGCCAAGCTGCAGGGCTGGCGGCTTTGGATAGTTGCGAGCAGACGAAGTGCCCAAGGGTCTGTGTGCTTGGGCGTCGGCCATAGTGCCGTAGGAAGATGGATGGAAATATAAGCTTTGGTAGAGGTCGGCCCAGGGGTTGTCCTAGCCAGCTGTAAGGTTGTTTGAGACAATAGCATGCGAGCACAAAGTGCAACTGCGCAGAGATGTAATGGAATGTAGCCAGAGTGTAGCAGAGTAGGCAACAGCTATGTGAGAATGATTTACAATGTCACAACCCTTGAGGAAGTGAACTTGTGGATGTAGTTTTGAATGCTTGGCCACTCTGAATGTCTTACAGGTTGCTCAACACAGTGAAGAAGGGGGAAACGACCAGGTCAATTGTTCTTGGAGTTAACCAGAACGATTCACAAAGTTATATATTGCAGAGGTTACAGATTAGGACTCTACGCGAGCACTAAGTGAGTACAAGCGAGCGGAAGATGAGAACACATGCAAACACATCTGAGCGACGCTTGTACAAGCGCACGAGGCAACAGCAAGCAAGCGAGCAGAGAAATCAAACAAACAAGGGAGAATAAGCGAGAGGACATGACAGAGACACTGATCTACACATAGCATGGAGAGCAGACAAAGGATGGGCAAGAGAAATGAGATGTCATGATTTGAGGATCATGACATTATCACAAACTGTAAAGCTACGCAAGTACAAAGCGAGTACAGGCAATGCAGAAGCGAGGCGGGGAATGTTGACAACTGAACGACACTTGCTCAAGCGCACAGCGCGACGGCCAGCAAACAAGCAAAGAAATAAAGCAAACAAGCAAGAATAAGCAAGAGCATGTGACAAAGACGCAGAACTGCACGTGTGCGGAGAGCAGACGAATGAAGGGCAAGAGGAATGAGCTGTCATAATCTGAGGATCATGACAAGAACCAAACCAGAGCGAGTGACCGCCGCCACAAAGAAGAAGTCCTTCTCAGGGTTACAACACAGTTGATGCTACTGGAAGCGCCTGAGCACCTCAACCACACACTTGACATTCAGAAGCGGTTTGAAGATAGATAAATACCAATTTTCTCGATCATTTAGCTGGTTTTGTGGGCATTTTTCTACTACCGTGATTGAAAAGAAAGACCAACCAAATAACTTAAGAAATAAACCCAAGAAGTTGTTTTGTTTGGGTCCATTGTAATAATGATATTTGAATCGGGCCCCTAAATCAACAAGTTCTTCCTGTTGTTTGAGAAGATTAAAATGTCATCCTAGTACACAATCACATGGACATGGAGTGGATCCCTTACGATGTTATTCATGAAGCCTTGAGACAAGGCAGGATCCTGCATTTGTGAGACCTAAAGGCATGACAAAGTACTTAAAGTTACCATATCTGGTACAAAAAGTAGGCTTCATCTTGTCTCCTTGCTTGATGCTGATCATGTTGTATTGCTGTTCTGGTCTGGCTCAGTGATGTCACAACCCGTCAGCAAGTGAGCTTCCGAATGTGTCTCAGTTCTTGACTATTCCAGATGTCTCACAAATTGTTGAACACAGTGATGAGTGGAGAAACAACAAGGTGTATTGTTCTTGAGGTGAACCAGAACGGTTCATACTGTTATATGTTGCAGCAGAGTACTGGCCGAACAGTGTACAAGGCACAATCTACCACCAAGCAAGCAACAAGCGAAAGCAAGAGGAAACACATTTAAGCGTTGCTTGCACAAGTGCAAAAGGTGACAGCAAGCAAGTGAGAGGAAGTACAAGGCAACACAAGCGAGAATAAGCGAACACAAGCAATAAAACAAACATGAGGCAATGGAAACTACCAGCAAGGCAGAAAGGGAGAGGGAAATGAAGGATGTGCGTGAGATAAGAGATGTCTCGATTAGAGGATGATGATGATACCCCCCAATAAATGTCTGTCAGGCAGAGTTGACAAGCAAGTTGATTCATGCATCAGGGTTGCAAGAGGGATCAGCGTGTGGCTCTCCCCAACCAGTCCAGTGCCTATCGCCCCAGAAACCAGGCCCATACTCCTGATGCCCAGAAGCTTCTTCGGCTAAATCCTTGGTAACAGCAGCCTAGTGGTTGGGGTACTTCTGGCACATGTCCTGGCGAGCTCACAGTCCTGCGGTGTATCTAGATCCGCCAAGGGTGTGATGGAGAGACTGTCCGAGTGCCACTGACAGGGCGAGGTTCATGGGGTCGTGACTATTGAGTTGGAGCCAGCGGTAAGCTGGCTTGTTGCGCAGGGTCTCGGGGAACGGTTAGCTTTGGAAGTCGACCTAGTGCAAGCACCCGAGGGTTGGGTGGGCGATGAGCCCATGGCCTGCAAAGGTGCATGCGCGGCGCTTACTGCCAGACATCACGGTACACGGCATGACGCTGTCGTGGCCCAGCGGTGGAGAACAGATTGGGAGAGTGGTTAGAGGTAGAACTCCGTGCTGGTGAGGTGATTTATGTCCAGGGACAGCAATGTGTAGGCAGGAGGAGTGGAAGGAAGGAGTCTGAGCAGGCTGAGCAGTCAAGAGGACAGTAGCAGCTTGTAGGAGTGTAGAACGGGAGGAGTTCCGCTTCTTGGGATGATGCCGCAGCCTGTCAGGAAGTGAGCTTGTGGATGTAGCTTGGGTGCTTGAAAACTCCAGATATCTCGACAAGGAATGCATTGAGAGTCTTATTGGTGAGCGGGACCCTCAGCCTATATACATGATAACCTGTACGTTCCTCAACAACGAAGGGACCAGAACACTTGTGATCAAGCTTCTCGCTGGGATGCTGCAACGTGATGTGTGTGCTCAGGGGCCAAACCGTGACCCGGGTGAAACTCAGGTGGTGCAGATTCTCTGTAAGCGCTCTTTTAGCGTTCCTGTGTACATTGCAAAGTGGCCTTCATCTCCTCCATTGTCTTGTGTAGCCCAGCAGCCCAGTCATTGGCAACTGCCATCCCTGTGGGTTCCAACGAAGGGTCAATGACCGTGGAGTAGCCATAGGTAACCCCAAAAGGAGATTTGCCGGTTGCATTGCTCCTGGATTTCTTGCGGCAGAACTCAGCCAATAGGAGCCAGTCCACCCAGTCGATTTGCTTGTGGTAGACATAGGAGCGCAGGTTTGCCTTAACCGACTGGTTCCTGATCTCAGTTTGACCACCAGACTACGCGTGATACGCTATGTAGAGAAAGGGGTGAATATGCAGGGACTTGTACAAGGCCTTCAGGAGCTTGAGGTTGAATCTGGATCCTCTGTTGAACCCTGTGTGCTTGGGGGGGGGGGGGGCATTTAGCCTCCAGAGATACTTCTGGAACATGTTGGCAACGTTCTCAATAGTGGCGGTCTTTTTGCAGGGAATGAAGTGTAGCATTTTGGGAACCTGTCCACAACGACCAGAATACTGTTCATGCCCTTGCTTTTTGGCAGCTTGACAATGAGATCACATGAGACATTTTGCCAAGGACCATCAGGATTGGCCAGGGGCTGCAGAGCACAGTGCTTCTGGCCTTTACTCCTTTGGCAGATTTCACATGAGTCCACGTCATGGCTGACTGGGGACATCATGGTGGGCCAGTAGTAGTGTCTAGATATCAGCTCAAGGGTTCCAGCGTGGCTCTGATGTCCGGCGGCCGGTGTGTTGTGGAAATGAGACAGCCACTCCTATTTGAGCCCTGGTTTATCATGAACAACAACTCTGCCTTGGTGAAACAGAAGGCCGTCTTCCATTGTGTAGTCCTTGCACTGGGCAGCAACTGTGTTGAGCATGGACTCAGGGTCTGAGCCGGCGGAGATCACAAGCTCAAGAATAGGATCATCCCATAGAGCATCCTGGTTTCAATCTATCATTGAGGATGAGATTTTGGTGGGGCAGCCGAGGGACACAAACTCAGGGAGCATCACCTGAAGCTCCGGCTCCCCTGCGGCGTGATCTGCGTGCCTTGGCAAAGCGTCTGCTGTTTCAGACTGCTTCCTCTGCCGGTTCGCAATTGCAAAGTTGCAAGAAGCCAGGAACAGATGTCAGCGAGCAGGCCTTCTTGCGAACGTCCTTGCTTCTTTCCAACATTCTAGATCCTTATGACCTGTCAGCACAGTTATGGATTGCTCACTTCCTTCCAAGAACATGAGCCGGTGCTCAAAGGAGCGTACAATGGTCAAGCGATCCTCTTCATCAGTCTCATAGTTTTGCTCAGCTGGTAAGAGGCTCAAAGTCAGAAATACAGTAGGGTTTGTCAAACATCCATCAGATTGTTGTTGAGATAGCACAGCGCTGAGGGCCGTGACAGAAGCGTCAGTCTCCAGAACGTAGAGCTGGGACTTGTTAGGGTGCGCAAGCAAAGGTCCTTTGCAGGTCTCAGCCTTGATTGCCTCAAATGCCACGTGATGAGCAGCCTCCCAGATCCAGGATTGGTCCTGATGCGCCAAATTGCGCAGGGGCCAGGCAATAAAGCTGAAGTCGTTGTTGATGAAGCATTGATAGAAGTTGACAAATCTTAACAGCTCTGTACCTGTTTTACCTTCTGGGGAGTAAGCCAGTCCATGATGGCCTTGACTTGCTCCTTTTCCATCAATATAACCTTGGGGGTGATGACCAGGCCGGTGTAGGTGACCTCAGTGACAAAGAACAAGCACTTGTCAGGGTTGCAGAACAACTGATGATGCTGCAGGCGCTCAAGTACCTCAGTCAGATTTCCGACATGATTATCCCGGTTGTTGGACAAGACAAGGATGTTAGCCAAGTACACAATCACATCTCTAGAGGTCAAGCAGGTCCCCGAATATGTTGTTCATGAAGCGCTAAAACACTGCAGCAGCGTTTGTGGGACCCAAGGGCATCGCCAGGTACTTAAAAGCGACCATATCTGGTGTGAAAGGCGGTCTTCCACTCGTCTCCAGTCTCAATCCTGATGTTGTTGTAGCCCTGTCTCAGGTCCATCCTGGTGAAGATCCTGGCATGGCGTAGTTTCTTAATTTGCTCATCCTGACGGAATCAGCCACCAGTGTAGCTGGCAGCAGCCTGTTAAACACACATGATAGGGGTGCCGGTAGGTGAGGTGCTGGCTCTGATCTTGCTGGTAGCAAGCTCCTCATCAACATGTTTGTTTGAAGCCGTGGTCTCAGCAGGTGTCATGCAGTACATTGGTCCATAGGGAACTTCTTTGCCATCCTCAAGGGGGATGGCACAGTCATACGCGCGGTGAAGAGGCAGACTGGTAAAGAACTCAGTTCCAAAAACGTGCATGAACTCATGGAATCCTCCGGAAGCAAAGAGGGTTTTTAGCCGTCATCAAGATTGTCCCAGCTTTTCCTATCAAGGGCTGAGTGATGGATATGTGCATGGTCGGCAGGTCGTTGCCCTGATTGAACAGTTTCAGTCAGGGATGGCCAAGGATGATGTCCCTGTCTCCCAGGGACAGGCAGAACAACTGCTGTGTGAAAGAGTGTGATCCTACAGAGCATGTGATGTTGCATATGAAGCAGATTGTATCCCTGACTTCTTTACTGTTGATGCCAAGCATGTGGCAAGGGGAAGAGAGCTCAGTCAGGGGTATAGCTAAGTGACCAGCCACTTGAGGGCCTATGAAGTTGGCGGAGGAGCCACAGTCAATGAGAGCAAGTTGAGGAGGGCTTGTCAATCCCTCAATGTCAATAGGTAGAAGCTGTTGTCATGATCCTTGATCAAGACATCTCTCTTTCTCTTCCCCCCCCTCCATGTGTCGTCTTCCTATTCTGTTTATCCCGTCGCTTAGTTCTGTCCCCGCTTAGATTGCTTAGTTCTCGCTTGCTTGCTTTCTCATGTGTCTCGTTTGCTTGCCGTCGCTTAGTACGCTTGTACAAGCGACGCTTAGATGTATCTCTGCCTTCTCTCGCTTGTAGATCGCTTAGCTGTCGCTTAGTTGATTACTGCACTATATAAACGCTGTGAATCGTTCTGGTTAACCCCAAGAACGATTCACCTCGTCGTTCCCCCCTTCCTCACTGTGCTAGGCAACCTCTGAGACATCTAGAGTTGTCAAGCATTCAAACTACATCCACAAGTTCACTTCCTCATGGGTTGTGACATTATGAATCGTTCTTACGAGGCTGTCGCCTACTCTGCTACACACTGGCTACTTTCCATTACACCTCTGCTCAATCGCACTTTGTGCTTGCATTCTGTTGTCTACAACAACCATATATCTGGCTAGGACAACCCCT